>JAOBYE010438863.1:0-28754 GCA_025403585.1 Parazoanthus swiftii | reverse complement strand
GGGATGGCAGTAAGGAAAGACGGGGGGAGAGGGGCAAAGCAGCATTCTAACCACATATTTTGGCAAAGCCTAATTATTTAAGGAGGAGTCCTAACGTTAATTTGAATCTCGCATCAATTGATGACTAGCACATGTGGGCACTAGAAAAGTTCTGTGACTGGGAAGGCAAGATTTGAAACCAACTCAATTTCGTGTCGGTCATGCTGATTTTGAATGGCAGTTAGAAATCATGGAGATTTCCAATTAAATAAAAATATAATAAACTAAGATGGTTCAGTGCATTAATCTACTTACTTTAATAAAATAAATACATGAAACACATACATTTGTTAGTTAGTATGAGTATTTTCCTATTTTTTGCCTTGAACTGTCGAAAAGAAATCATAAGAGCCAGCACGGCTCGCAGAAACTGTTTTTTTCTCGCCCCAGTTTCCGTGCACCTTGCCAGCTTTTGCGATTTCTTTTATAAATGGCTTAATGGATTCAAGAGCAAAAATAGGAACTACTGTACTCATAGTCTTAATTATATAACTTACTTTATTTTCCGACCTTTAATTCCTATATTTAGGCCTGAAAAGAGTAAATTAGTTATCTTGTTCATGATATTTGATATAAGAGGTTATTTTGATATTAAAGTTGTTGGGTATTGTCAGCACTCTTTTGAGCTAAACCTGTACAAAACTCTCTTTTTTTCTTTTAAGAAAATCTGAGCAAAACAAAGTGGTAGGGATAGAGCCCCTCCAGCTTATTCCCCCTCTGTGGTCCCCGGGCGGGTGTCGAAGAGAGGGAATGTACTAATTAGTTACTAGGTATCTACTGTACGTGTATCTATTGTATCTTGACAGGATAACAAATTGTATGTTTTCCAGGTTAGTGTGAGGCATTTGCAGGGAACCCGATTAACAGCATGGAGCTCTTGTGTAAGAGTAAAACCAGTGAATACATTGATGTTGGTGACAAGTAGGCTTTCAGTAAGTTCTACAAATACAATAATTTGGACTTTTTTAGATACTAGATGAGTTTGGATTTCTCAGTGCTTGATATAAACAAATTGTCTGATCTGTTAAATATTGTGTAGTTACAGCTGACTCAGTCAATGGAACAATTGTGATATAAATTCTACCCTGTGTATTATTTCATATTAACTTACAACTTACAGTTAGATATAATTCAATATATTAATAAAATCAATTATTTAATAATAAAGTTAACAGGTTGGGTTACTGTAACCCTTCCAAACACCAGGTTGTTAAATAATTTAATTTTTTTTACAGTGTGTACATGTACTGTACTTGTTTTGATGCCTGAAGAGCAGGAGGGGAGGGGGGGGGGAATGGTGGTGGAAGGGTTGCTCCCTTACTTGATCTGTAAAGGGGTAATCGTAAAGGCCACCACAACTTTTTGTTTTGGTTAACTGTGAGAAAGTGCTGTATGGCATAAATATGAAAGAAATTTTGTGACCTTGGATATGTTATAATCAGTTTTAATATCAGATCTGAAACTGGGTAATGTTTGTATCCAGTCGCATAACTTGGTCTGAAAATCAGTGGGGGTTTTACAAAGTGCTGCACACCCCAACAAAAAAGAGTAAGAAGTGCCTCCCCCCCCATCTTTGGTCTCCATGTACTATACATGTGCGCTTCCTGCTGTTACATTGGGAGAACTTGGCCTTTTATTAAAATTTAGATAAAAGAGTTTGAAGTCCTGTATCTCAAATTTGAGCCTATTTTATTCATGTACTGGTATAGGAGAAAATAAATGTTGATCAACTTGTCGAGAGTGTAAGGGTTAAAGGGAACTCAGAATCTGTCTTGTGTAATTATGTTACTCAATCCAAAGGGTCGGCAAGCAGTCAACATTGCAGAAAAGTTCAGACGGTTCCTGGCAACGGAAGCTGCTACTGCAACAAAGGCAGCCTTGGTTGACACCTCTCCAAGAGCACAAAAGATAGTTGGTAAGAAAAGCAACTGTTTTAAGGAGTCTGCCAAATGTTCTAATGGATTTTTTTCAAAAAAATTAAACCTCATTTTAAAGACATTCCTCTTCTGATCTCTCATTTCTGTCCGGTTTTGGAAAAAAAGTACACTTTAAATCAGTGATAGCTGGGAATCGGATATTGATCGTCATTTTCCACCAGTACTAGTGGTGTATCTATTGAATAAAAATCAGGCAAACACTCACTTCAAACACTTGTTTTTGAACATTTTCTGTTGATTTTTGAGGCCTTGGTAATATAATGAAGAAGGCATCTCTGTGACATCATATAATGGCATATTTTAAATAGTTAACTTATACAACTCGTTAGCGAATAGGGCGAGTGTAAATAGAGAGAAAATATAGACAAAAGTAGGTGGCGTGGTCTCGGTATTCCACAAAGCGAGTTATCCACGCCAAATCTTCGGAAAAGTTTATAAAGTATAGTAGAAGCTCGGAAATCTTGATAAGTTGTCAGAAACTATTCGAAACTCTCCAAAGTTTTTCTTTAAGTTTCTTCGGTTTAGTAAACTTGGGGAAAATCTACAGAAATCTTTGGAAAGTTTTCGAGGAAGTGTTCAGAAATCTTCGATGTTCACGACGTTTTAAAGCAATTTTGAACGACGATTCTGCTAAGTTTTTGGAAAGTGTTCTGCTCAAAAGGTTTTGAAACAAATTTAAACGTCAAACTAATACCATTTTTTAGTCAATCTTCGTAAATCTTCTTTAGAAACATACCTGCATTAACACCATACATGTATTTGCCTGTATTTGCCAAATAAAGTCTTGTCTCACTGACTGTTGTCTGCGGAGGAGGCAACCTACATGTAACTACCTAAGACTAATATATAAAAAGGAAACGGGCCAAAATAAAAGAACATAGAAACCTAACGATACATGATTGTACTTGTTCCGTACAGGTTACTGGTTGTTAGGATGTGCAGGACTTGTGTTTGGTGCGGTCATGTTGGGAGGTATCACGAGGTTGACGGAGTCTGGTCTGTCAATGGTTGACTGGCATTTGATCAAAGGAATGAGGCCGCCCTTAACTCAAGCCGACTGGGAGGCAGAGTTTGCCAAATACCAGCAGTATCCTGAATATAAATAGTAAGTTTGTTCATGAACAACGCCAACTTCATTTGTTGCCTCCCCGTGAAATTCTACTCATCTCTTTATTCTGTTTACATTAGATGTATTACATGTATAAATTTGCTATTTAGTAAACAATTCCCTCACATTACAATAGAACCTATGGTCCCCTGAAGACGCGGTAACTCACACTAACCCACCCCGCATAAAAATCATACAGCTGGCCAACCCTGAAAAAAAAAAACTTTAAAAAAGACTATAAATTTACCACGATATAAAACTAATACTGTAATTACAAACAGAAATAATGTTGCTGCGCTGGCATTTAGGGCAGATAGCTGATAGGATACATTTTTAACACGCTTTACTGGATGGCTTTGTACCTGCACGAAATATGGCCGGGGGAAATGTGAGGAAAGCGTTAAAAATGAACATAAAAGGTCTATCTGTTACTGATGGTGTTTGTGACGGCACAAAAGCTATCTGGTTCAGTGTAAGCGGGTGTTAAACTACGACGCTGAGAACTGGTTTCAAAATCCTGTCCGTTGTAACAAGATGTTCATCTGAACCAGAGAAGATGTAACCAGCCACGATTTTGAACAATGCGTATACATGTCAATGTATGCAAGAAGCGCAATAAAGATACACGTAAACCACCACTAGAATCGTAAGAACGAAACAAACTAGTTACATGTAATCAGATACCTAAGGACGTGTACTTGGTCCATGGCACACGACTGTTCTTCAAACAGGACAAAATGTTTCAACTGTTTTGCTTTGTGTGTTTATTTCTCCCGAGAAACCCGGCAAGTTTCTTTATCATAGGTTTTTGTTCCCTATCTCTTTTGTTCTTTGACCTCGACGGTGCACAAAACACAAAAAGTAAAGAAATGCATATGAACAACTAACCAATAGACCTGTCACACGTTTTTTGATTTAGTTGAAAACATGATGTTATCACTCAGTAAATGACAGATATGGAAAGAGCAGGTCAAAGTTAGTATACATACCAAACATTTTGGGGCTTAGTACTGAAAACTGTTGCACTGGTGAGTTTTTTGAAAACAAAAAGCACCGCGCAATTTTTAAAGAGAATGTATGAGAATTTGCATGGGAACGAGTCTGGTAGTGCATCAATGCCCTCCCACTGCAAAATTCCCATACATTCTCTGTTACACTTTCTGTTTTTAAAAACTTTACCAGTGCCACATTTTTCAGTATTAAATCACCAAATTTTCGGTACTTACTAATTCTGATCTGCTCTTTTCATTTCTGGCATTTACAGAGTGCTAACGTCATGTTTTCAAAAGCGTGATAAAGGTCTATAAGAATATTTGGGTTCACACACTGAACAAAGCAATGTGCACTGTCACGGTTCGTTCAAGTGAAGACAAAGCAGCTTTGTGCACACTTTTTAAACTTTGCTGAGTTTTGAACACAACTGATTAGTTCTATCAACCATGTGTTGAATCGCTCGCTACTTTCAAACAAATCATGATCGAGAGATGAATGTATTTTTCTCACTGTTTATCAGCAGTTCACTATTGGTTATCTGGACCAACATTATCCAGATGAACGGACTAGGCGCGAAAGGCACGCCGGACTGATTCTGACATACAGCACCATCCCACAACTCCTTGCGCGCGCGGTTGCTTTTCCAAAATGGCGTCCAAATTCAAGAGTCACGACTCGTGTGTTTTTTTTGCCCGAATTGCTTTCTGGGATGGTGCCATATGGCAAATCAAGGTGGCGCGCTCTGATTGGCTTACTGAGGTCACGTGAGAAACTGCCGAACGTCTGGATCTGTTTCAGTGCAAACCAGGGAATGACTCTAAGCGAGTTTAAACGCATTTGGTACATGGAGTACGCCCACCGGATGTGGGGTCGGCTTATTGGCACTGCGTTTCTCTTGCCGGCCGGCTTTTTCTGGGCCAGAGGCTACCTTAACAAGAGTCTCAAGATCAGGGTTGGTGTACTGGGAGCTCTGGTGATGGGTCAGGTGAGTGCAGTTGATGTTTATACTTCACAAGTAGCAGTTGGTCAAACATTAGGTCATTGAACAAAGGTTAGATGATTGGTCAAAGGTTAAATCATTAATCAGACGTTAGCACTCTAGGCAAAGGTTACAATGTAAGTCATCAGTTCAAAGTCCAAAAGTTGGGTCATTGGTCAAAATTCGGATCATTGGTCAAAGGTTAGGTCTTTGTTCAAATATTGAAATGAAGGTTAGTGGTCGAAAGTTGGGTCATTGGTTAAAATTCGGATCATTGGTCAAAGGTTAGGTCATTATTCAAAGGTTAAAATGAAAGTCGTTGGTCAAAGTTGGATCATTGGTCAAAATTCGAATCATTGGTCAAAGGTTAGGTCATTGTTCAAATGTTAAAATGAAATCTTTGGTCAAAGTTGGGTCATTGGTCAAAGGTTACAGTAGATCATTGGTCAGACGTTAGCACATTGAGTCAAAGGTTAGGTCGTTATCTAAAGGTTACAATGTAGGTCATTGTTAAAAGTTAGGTCATTGGTAAAGGTTTTTAGGTTATTGGTCAAAAGCTAGGACATTGGTTAAAAGTTAGGTCATTGGTAAAAGTTGGATCCTCAGTGAAAGGTAAGGGCATTGGTCAAAGTTTAGGTCATTCGTGAAAGGTTTTTGAAATGTAACAATTGGTTAAAAGTTAGTTGGTCAATGGTTTGGTCATTGGGCAAAGGTTAGGACGTTTATCAAAGGTTATATTATTAGGTCAAAGTTCATGTCATTGATCAACGTACAAATAATGGGTTTAAGGTCAGGTAATCTGTCAAAAGTTAAGCTATTAGCCAGGGATTAATTGACTTGTGAGTGTCTGTGAATAACGAGTTTTGTGGGTCAGTGAAGTCAGATTCAAGTGTAAGTTGTCTACCGATAGATTGATGCACGATATAGTTTATCCTTTGTTTTACCTTTGTGTTTGGTGTACAGGGCCTCCTCGGTTGGTACATGGTGAAGAGCGGGTTGGATGAAGAGCTAATTAGCAAGACAGAAATCCCACGAGTCAGTCAATACCGCCTGGCTTCTCATCTTGGTTTGGCATTTATCGCATACGCTGGGATGTTCTGGTCGGCCTTAGGTCAATTGTTGCCTCGCTCTCAGGTTTGTAAGACATATACGTACGTGTACTCGTGTAGTCAACGTGGCTTGCTATTTATCGTAGACGATGGGATGTTTTGGTCGGCTTTAAAGGCCCGTTTACACTAACAGTTTTTGTAGCCTACGAAGCTGGCGGTTTTTTTAAGGGGGCAAAATGTCAGAAACAAGCGTCTCAGTCGTCCCGGCGCCATCTTGGATGCAAAAGCAAAGGAGAAATTGGGTAGATTGAGTCGTTTGTTTCTGACATTTCGCCCCCTTTAAAAACCGCCAGCTTCGCAGGCTACAGTTTTTGATGCAATTTTTGTCTCGGTTTGCAAGGCATTTTTTTTCGCCGCCAAGTTGCACCAAATTTTGGGATTGCTCAAAACATTGCAAATTTCCTGGTGCTCAAATTTACTGAAATTACAGGTGCTTTACACGTAATTCTGGAAGTAATAACGCGAGTGCAAGAAATATTGCAATGGGAATCGCGACAGAAATTGCGCCAAAGTTTGCTAGTGAGGCAGCTGTTGCCTCGCTCTCATGTTTGTAACCCGCAGTATTGATATATGCATTTGGTACTATACAAACATAAGTATTTTACTGGAAAAACGTTTCCCAGAAAATTTATACGGAACCGTTAACATCCGGGACCCTGGTGGGGTCAATATCCTTGATTATTGATGAGGATATCGATTGCCAACGGTTTTCCTTAAATTTTCAAAATTATCAAGCGCTTAAAACATTAAATGCCGAAGGTATCCGCAGAAGGTTTTGGTAGATTTCCGAATGATTTCTGATAATTTAACCGAGATCTCCGACACTGTGCGTATACATGTAAACATGGCGGGTTGAAGGTATGACGTTTCCGTCTCGTGTAGAATCTGTTTTAAGTGTCAATCTGTTTTCTCATCTTCAGTATGAAATGACTCGCGAGTTACGACGTTTCCGTATGTGGGCGCATATGTCAAAGGGAATGGTATTTCTCACTGCGTTTTCAGGTATTTACCGCTTTATGATATTTTCATGTCTGAATCCCGAAGAAACGTTTTCGATCACCTTTCATTTCAGCCTACACAACACGTCTCTGTTTTGTGCGTGTTCAAAAACAAGAGTTTTAGCATGAGCTTTTGGAGACATTGTACTCATACATTAATAAAATTATCTCCTTACCAGCACCTTTGTTCTATTGTGTCTTTGATCGCTTCGTTCTGCTCCATAAATCCCCAATATTTGCTATTTTTATCCATATTTCTCCATGCTTGTCGGTGTAGTCGCCATTCAAATTTTCAGTTCGTTTGTACTCCCAACGGTAAGACCGCTGAACCAGACTATCACGGTCGCCCAGCGAAAGTCAAAGAAAGAATGGGTGGGAAGTCGTTTTCGTTGATAGGTGCATCAAATGATGGCCAACGACAGAAAAGCTCGGGGGGAGGTGGGACTTGAGAGTGGCTGTCTATTGTATTGAAAGAGGGAAATAAATGCTGAGAACTTTTTTTTTGTATTCCTAGGTGCGTTTGTTGCCGGGCTTGATGCTGGCTTAGTGTACAACTCTTGGCCCAAGATGGCGGATAGATGGATTCCAACTGATCTGGCTTCAATCTCGCCCGGATGGAAGAACATTTTTGAAAATGCCACAACAGTTCAATTTGACCACAGGTTACTCGTAAGTTGAAAAATGATGCTACAATAGTTCAGTTTTACATGACAGATTACACGTAACCGACAGTGTTGGAAAAGTTCTCGTTTTGAATTGTTTTAAAGGATTTCTATCGTTTAGCAGCTTAAAAGGATTTATTTACTCTGGGTAATGTTATTTTATCTGTATTTATGTTGTTTTAGTGCGTTCGTTTACCGAAAGAACTCTAATAAGCCCCCCTCTTTATTAAGCCCCCTCTCTTATATTGTATTTTTGCTTAAGACCGCCTCCCTGATATATCTCCCCTTCAAACACCCCCTCCACTTCTCTGTTAAGTCCCTCTATCCCATTCAAAACAGAAGATGATTAATAATAAGTTATTCCAGTTCTGTCATGTGATCAGTCGTAAACATCACTTGAATGCATATTTAAAGCCCACCTCCTAAATAGCTGGAAGTAAATAAACTCCATGTTCTCACAGCGCTTTTATGTTAGTTTGGCTTTCCACGACATAGTTTTGATTTTAAAGAACTCTCTGTTTTGTTGTCAAACTGTCGACGATCTGATCTGCCAAGAACTACCATACATTGAACTGCAGTCTTTCTTCACCACAGTTGTTCTTTGTTACTCAATCACGAAGTTTCATTCTTTAAACTTAAATAAAAGTATCTCTTAAAGTGCATATTTTATATTTCACTGTTAAAAAAAAGCCGCACGGGGTGTCTATAAAGCTATTCTAAAAATATTGGCCAATCAGCGACTTTGAACTTAGTTGGCACGTGGAGTTATCTGTACATTCCGACTACGTCGGCATAAAACATCCTGTAAGACAAATTACTGTAAATGATCTATTTAACGCCCTGAGCGTTTATTTAATTTAAAGGGTTTTTCGGGGGCGTTTAATAGATAAAAGGCGTTTATTGGGGAGAAGCGTTTATTTTTACAATCGATATTTTACACAGCAAAACTATTGCGATTAGTGCAGTTTAACAAAACAATGTCAAGTAACTGTTGCAACAGTCTGCAAGTGAAGTCAAAGTTCTTTCATAGCAAACCTCGTGTAATGTTCCGCAAATAAGCGAACAAAACATGTTACACAAAATCAAATGTCTAATAAACGCCCCCTTTGGCATTGGGGGAGCGTTTTTTAGATACGGGGTGTTTAACAGAGAGGGGCGTCTAACTGAAAATCTTACTTTGACTTGGGTGTCTATTAGACACGAGGCGTTTAATAGATAATTTACGGTAATAGAAACAGACACCGGAGGAACCGTTACCTCCCATTAATTCACAGCTCATGTATCTGGGCTATTTTAAAATATGTATCCTTTTTTTAACAGAACGAAGTGATTTAATATCCTTTCTTTTTAGGGCCACACGACAATCGGCATTATTACAGGACTGTGGCTGGCTGCACGGCCACTCAATCTTCCAGGCCGAGCACGGATAGCCGTGCACTGCATGATGGGCATGGCAGTTGTTCAGGTGTGTACGAAGACGCGAGATAACATGTACAATGTTTATTCTACAAGTGTGAACAAGGCTTGGTTGCGTGGCGAAAAGCTCCAGTATTGCAAACTATTCTTTCAAAACTGGCTAAACATCCTTATCTTCATCTGCACTCCCTACTTATATTGTTTTCTAACATTTTCAAGCTTTTTATTGCCCCTCTTGTTTGAGAAACATATGTTATCAAACATTTCACTCGGTCCGCTATGAACATGAATACAAATCACGTGCACGTGGCCAGCCGATTGTCCTATAAGAGGTATTATTATATGGCTGTGATTGGTCAGTTTAAGGTCCGTAAGTAGCCGTACGGACCTCTAGTTCTGGAATGGCTGTCATTTTACAGCCTCACTTGCTTCAAACAATCAACAAAGCCATGTAACAAACATGTTATTATCCTCGTTTGCTCGGTCCGTACGGCAAGTTATGGATCCTCGATTTTTCCTTCCTTGTTTTCATGGCCCGCGCGCTTCGCGCTTGGGTTGAAAAGGAAGGAAAAAACTCGGTCCATAACTTGCCGTACGGACCTCGCACTCGGCTAATAAGAGGCATATACTAATCCAGCCTTGTTTGTATCTTACTGTAGGTGAGTCTCGGGATTCTGACCTTGTTGTACTATGTACCGACCCACCTTGCAGCCACACACCAGGCCGGCTCGCTCACCCTGCTCTCAATTGCCCTGTGGCTCACCAGCGAGCTACGAAAGCCTCTCGTACCGAAGTAATGAGGTCCAATATCCATGATGCGCGTTCTTCATGCCAAAAACTGTCCACATTACCCTTCCTGTCACACTGAGACGCTAACAGCGATTGCTGGGCATTGAGCGACGCTTCAAACCTTGTACTGTTGTTCAGTTGTGCCTTTGTCAGTAAAAGCTTAAACAAAAGTGGTTTACCGTAACATTAATAGATAATTTAGCAGCCATACACACAATAATTTTATGTCAATAAAGGTTTCATGTCCACTCTTGTCAGCTTCACCCACGGTTTTGTTGCAAAATGAGCTTTTCACAACTATAAGAAAACGTTTCTGGCAAAGAACAGTTCCAAGAGCTGTGAGAATGTTTTGGGTGTCTACGATGATAAAACCGTGAAATCGAGTGCGAAAGGAATTTTATTTTTAATAGTCCGAATTTTTAATTTAGTTTTACCACTTTCATTTCTAACTTCCAGGGCCCGGTTGTACGAAGAGTGGATAACTTTATCCAGCGGATAAATCCCTATCCAGTGGATAAAATTTGCTCGTTGTCCAATCAAAATTAAAAACATGCGAATTTTATCCACTAGATAGGGATTTTTCTCCTGGATAAAGTTATTCATTCATCGTACAACTGGGCCCTGTACGATAACTGGCGTTATCCAGACGTTAAAAGCGGTGTAACGACGCGCTTTTTTGTTACCAATTTTCTGTTTATTTTGAGAGAAGTTTATCCTTAAGAAAATGAAGTCTAAACTCGATAAACGGAGCGCTTTGCATTTAGCCATAGTTTCCGGTTCGACCGTTTGGAATGACAAATTGGACGAACGTTTCCAGTGGAAATTTTCGGGGACAAACATATCACCTCTGGAAGTATTCCACTTCCGGTTCCGTTTGGAACGGTTTGGCGCGCGTGTAAACCTGACGACTGACGTCGCTCGCCTCTAAGACCTGACTGACGTCGCGATGCTCGAACTCGGTGACCTTACGCCTCGGCGACCTTACGACGGACGTCGCGCTGCTCTACCGCAGTGCCAGACCGGGTTCATCAGTGGTGAAGGACAACAGTACTGACAAGTTACACTCTCCATCTCATAGATTGGGTAGCTCGCTTTAGTTATGGGAGTTAAGCTAAACATTCCAGGAAAATATAGCTGACGTCATTCAGACGTGGAGCGGTGATCTAACTCGGTGAAAGACCTCACGACTGACGTCGCGCGACTCTACCGCAGTGTCAGACCAAGTTCACCAGTGGTGAAGGGCAACAGTACTGACAAGTTGATCTGTCCTGCTCATAGATCTGGAAACTCTCTTTAGTCATGGTGGATAAACTTAAATCATGATTTTTGAGGAACCGATGTGGATAGCGTTATAAAACATTCTAAAACACTTTTTTTACTTACTCCTTAAACACTCCTGGAAGAAAGCTTTATACAGGTATCAAACTTAGCAGTGCATATCATTGTTGAACATATGCAGGTTTAGTGTTATAAGAAAATGACACAGGACACCTGATAAAGAGTGACTTAACATCGACCCAGGAGCAGTGAACATGTCCGAATAACGACTACGCATGCGTGCGAGGTAGCAAAGACACAAACGCCGTCCAAATTCTCAATATTTCATTTTACCGCAAACGTAAAAGGTGTATAACTTTTTTCGACCAAAAAATAGTAGCCAATTGACCTTTGACAACGGAAGCAGAAAAGCAAAATAAACGAACCTGATATGTTAAACCCTGTATAGTTTTCTTGCTTTTTGCAAAATTTGGCTGGCGTTTTACAACATAATGGAGCAGTGAAGAATGAAACAGCAGTTGAAAAGCAAAAGAAACGCTTGGTTTCGCTTTGTGTTCCTCTTATACTTTTCTCGTGCTCCATAACTTCCGAATTGTTTGCATCATATACTTTAGTTTCATACTCCCTTTTTAAGGCTTTTAAGATTAAAATTAAAATCATTTGACGTTTACCTTAATGCAATTGAATCCATTTGAGAAATAATTCGTATATAAGAGGGTACCTGATAATCAATCCTCAGCTAAATTTTCGCCTAAATATCGGTTATCTGTTGAAATTCGCGATTATCAGTTAACTTAAACGAATCTAGTGCCCCTAGTAGTGCCGTCTTTACATAAAATGGTGTAAAAATCTTCTAGTACTTTGCATACAATTCCATAATGTCAGATGTTACTTTATTCAAGGATAAATTGCAAAGCTTAAAACATGTTTTTGCTTTCCAATAGCTATACTCAACTGACATCACCTTGGATTAAAAACAACAAAGTTGCAAATGCCTTTTGTTAAAGATCTCCAAATACCTACTATCAGTTGAAGCCCAATTTATCAGTTATCAGCAAAAATGTTTAAATATCAATTACCACTGGAAATTTTGCTCCCACATGGGCTCTCACATAATGCTAAAACCCACAATAGTTGAGAATATGAAGCACTTAACAGTGATGATAACTAACATTTGAAAAACACGCATATCCAGGATGCTTTACAACTGCTTGAGAAAGAGAATGTAGGTTGAAGTAACTCGTAAAGTGGAATGCGAGATGATCACTGTGGAAATACAAGGAAAATACTTTTTAAAAATTTGAAATAGTGAGTGATGACTTCTGCCCAGAGAAAATGGGGACACAAACAGTGAAAGGTCTTTCATCATATGTAATTGGAACCAGGCACAAATGCATTTAGACGTCAGGGCAGAATTTGATGGTTCTGGGTTTTAATTTGTATTTAGCAATTTTCTGAAAAAATTTCAACCTTGGTGTTACTATAGAAGCTAGTGCTAAAATATAAAAGGTTTACGAATAGTCACACTATACTGTTAAAATGCTCGCAAAATTGTGATCCTTCTCGAAACGTTGACAAAAATGTCTTTTTTTTTTGTTTTCATTTAAATAATTAGACTCATTTATTATTCTACAAAAAATTACATGAACAGCAAATGAGGGGATGACGAGTGGACTTGAAGTCTCCGCACGTGAACTTTACCGATTACAATAATAAAATACCAAAAAGAAGTAGCTATATATTCCACAAGAGAGCAATTATATTCAAGTTAGGAAAAAAACTAGAAAAAGTCTACAAATGTTAACAACATGTTATCTACTGATCTGCAGCGAGAGCAGACAGTTTTCCATATCCTGACTCTTTCTGGATTAAAGTTAGATACACGTTTTTCTGTTGTTTTTTTATAAGAACCGAAGCTCATTGTTCTTTTTTTTGGCGATTTGGACCTCAAATTGTTCTTAAATTGTTCTTCTTTCTGTATGTGGTTTAAAGCAAATAAAAACTAAGACTAAGGTATTGTAATGCGTGTACTGGAAAACAAATTGCTTGGCGGATCTATTTTTTGATCTGATCATCCCCGCGGATTTATCATGATCGAGGCTCAATAAAGTTTTTAAAAAAATAAAGCTATCAAGCATATATTTCAATGTGGAGAAAGCCTTCAAATGGCGCTCGCTTGCTTAGAAATCTCCAGTTCATTACTCAAATGTTTTTGCACGCAGAAAGTAACGCCGTGGCTACATGCTCGCAAAAACCAGCCGAAAGCAGTTTGTAAGAAATAACCTTAAAATGCGATATTTTTAATTTAGCGGCTTATATAAATTGCGTGGGTTAGTTTATCGTTTACGATCGGGGAAGGAACCTTGCTCTGCCCGCGAGTTCAGTCTGTTGGCGCCTCATGCTGCTTTATGGGCAGCTGTTTTCCCGGCTCAGTAACACAGATCACGTCTCACTATCGATATTACTTATCAAACTGTTTATTATGATAATGCAGAATACATATAATCTAAAAACTTTGACATGCAAAAACAAACTGCCCACACGCACTCACGAGACTGTTCGTGCACTTACTATGATAATTGATTACTGCTACAAAAGTTAGCCCGCAGCGTGAAAGATTTTAGAAATTCCACAGCTATAATTGCACAAGATCAATTGATAGTCTTTTATTCCTTACCTTTAGTAATAATTTCGAAAGTGGCATGCAAACATATATCCGCATCAAACAGCACTAACGAAACATTACCGGTTTCTTTTAACATTAGGAATACAAGTAAAGTAAACATTGAGACTGAGATGCTGTAAAACTAAAAGTTCAGAATTCTCAGGCTCGACCAAAGAAATACACGTTCTCACAAAAATATGAAGAATAATTTATAAATGTTTAGAGTTTTAGCTCTTCGAATTATATTAAGACCAAGGATTTTCTAAACGACAGAAATCCTAATTTTGCTGAACTCTATATCTCAAAAACTTTCGCCATCACATCATTCGAAGCAATCGTTCTTTATGTCACTGAGGCATTTTTTTCAATAAACCCAGAACTAAAATAAAAATATCAATACGTTCATAAAATATAAAAGAAGTAAAAAAAAACAAGTATTGAGGAAAATTTACACTAATAACCATATAATGATGTATCTTTGGAATTTTCTCAGGGAGTTTGAATTGGATCAACGTTTCAAATCTGCCCGCACTTAATCAGCAAAAGCTTGTGGAATTTTTCCGTAAAGCGCAGCTGCGAAAAGTATGCACTATGTCGCTAAATATTGAGTTTTAATTATTTTGTCCAATTTACCTTAATTGACCACTCAAGTATGAAGTTCAGCCACGAACAGCAAAAATAAGGCAGTTTAAATCGTCAAACATAATTTTTCATTCTATATGATGAGAAGCTCTAAACGGCAAAATTTAAAAGGTGATTATTCAAAGCATAGATAGCTTTCTTTTTTAGCTATTAATATTAATCGCAACCCGGCGAGGTGAAGGCACCTTGTTTAGTATTTTACCTCAAGCAAGTCTCAAAAAATAGAAAAAGCAATGACATTTCTCAAATGTTTACTTTTTAGAACAAAACTGAATCGTCTAACGCTATAGAAAATCGAATTGACGAGATGCTGGAATACCAAGGAACATCGATAGCATTGTGTCTACTTAGTTTGTCGCCTTATCTCTAAATACAAAACGTCCTTATCGAATGTTTAAATTTTCTGTTGTTGTGTGTTTGTTTCTCTTTTCTAGAAACAAGCGAGGCTTACTCAATTAGTTATTTTAATCTGTTTCGCTTCCCTAAAAGATTAAACTTGGTGTATGATCAAAAGACCACATACAGAACATCCGGAACATTCTAAACAGCTTGCGATTTCAAGATAAGGAAGGAACTAGCACCGTTTTTTTTGATAGACTGATCGATTGGTTCTCAAAAAAATAGAGCTCCGGAATCCTTCTTAAATAAATCAAATGAAGAAACTGATAAAAATATTAATACCCAAACTTAAAATACTGTGTCAAAGAATAAACTCTCATGATCAAACGCGATAAACCAGTTAATGGTCGACAGATAAAAGTTATTGAAAAGCAGTAGAGTTTATTTTTCCAATGAAAATTAAGGCAGTGTAATATACTTATTTACTCGGGGTTAGCTTACTACGATGCTTTTGCCAGTTGTTGATTTTATAAAAACACCCTCATTGTCCATTTGGTTGCCTACCTAGTAAATCTGCACAAACAACTTTAACGTCGCTGAAATAATAGACAGATCAGAAACTGATCACCAGTAGGATACATAAAATGTGTGCATTTCTACAACTGATTAAGGCTCTAGTAAACCCTTGACCAATTTAAGACCATTTTAGGAGTCGCCACCCACTATGCGAGTACAGTTACTGAACAAGCGTTTAGTATAGACAAGGAAAAGAATACAAAACAGTAACACTATGGCTCTAACGATAAGTCTGTAAAATAATTTTTTTTTTTTAATTTCGAAATGTACCGCTTTTTTTGCCTCCGACTAACTAAGTCTGCAAACTTCAAGCACTCTGTTGAACAATTCTCTGATTATTTATTAATACAATGTAACAATTACCATTCTCTCAACTCCGGTTTTGCGATAGAACCGGCTGTCCAGAAGGATAAACTGTAGTATGCCTAAAAGACATGGAGTTCGTCTGTGGGTGATAACTTTGTTAAGGCTAAAACTTAGTTATATATACTCGACGTGATATATCAGCCAATTTTCGGACGTTAAATATAATGTATGTGATGTAGTGTATTTGCCGTAATGTAAATTATTTTTGCAAATAAACACTTAATATATTTATATACTTGTAGATAAAGTGATGGAAATGACTAAGAGGCTAAGACATTAAAAGCTCTTTTGTCTCTGCAATTTAAGCGCCGACAAACGAACCCACTTATTATATGTTTAGATCCGAATTAATTAGCAAATGCCGGCATGAAAATAATTTCTTTGCCTACAATTTCATACCAGACTGAATCTGATGATCGCCGTTGGGCGTGAAACTCCCGAGTTACAGGTCAGTTCATAAAATTAAGTATAAAATTTTAGCCTTTTATCATTGCTTTTTTTTCCCATTTCATTTGTTTCATGCTTAACGCCAACGTATCGAATGCTTTTAACAAAGTGGAACTCATCCAGTTATTGAATTGGATGGATGTACGTGATGTTGGATGGTGCGTGTGTCTGTGTGGGTGTGCACGAAAGTAATTTACTAGCATAGTATACATCATTCATACTATCTATCACAGGCAGTTCTTTTAAAGGTTGCGAGATGTTTTCGTTTAGGAAACATGAATGTTCTAAAAAAACAGGAAACTAAATTTCTGGCATCCTGGTGAATGTGATTAGACAAGAACAATTTTTAGCTGTTCCTGTTTGAACTCTTAATCAAAGTATAAACAGTGACAAAGTGGAAATTGGTATTGTTGCAAACTCGGGAAAACTAAAATTATGAAATCTGGTATCATCTTTTGAAGTTTTTGAAGCATAAAAATAACTTTTTGATAAGAATTAGGACGGATTTTTCAAAGCACAAATCCAAAGCAGTAAAGGAAAATATTCTAGAAACCCTTCTCACTATTGTCTCTGCTTTATCAAATCCACCCCTAGCAACGGAAAACCTTTGGAAAGGTTTGCTCTATTATGTCACTGTTAACATGCATTCAACGTCATCTTTTCAAGTGGTTAGAGCATTAGGCAGACATGTAGGCTATTGTTTTCAGCTTAACCGATTTCCGTGGGCAGAAAATGATCGCAAATCTTTCATACGACTGTTATAATAGTTTTCGAATTGTCAATAACAAAAAGGAATATTGGTGGATTGAGCTTGTTCTGGAACACATAGATTTGTACTTTATTTTTAAATGCTCAGCGATATTTTAAAATAGATTCCAGGCAATTACAGTTGTTGTTCTACACACTCTGAATTTTCTGGCACAGTCAATTCTTCTTTGTCGGCATTGCATTAAAATATTATCTTATTCAACAGCCGAGACGGGAAACAACAGCTGGACGTTTTGACACACGTTGTCAGAAAATTCAATTTTGCCTGTTCTCTTCTCTAATTATGTTGAATCCTACTTCATAACCTGGGTGCGTTCAATTTTCTATTGGACGCAAAAACTTGTTGACGGAAATATCAAACCCAGAAGATAACGCGTTAATTTAACGCGTTTCTTTGCCACCATAAGACACTGTATAAATACAGTTGGAAGATTCGCCGGTTGTTATATAGACTTGAAAATTCACCAGTTAATTCATCTCGGCTTTAATTTGCGGGTCTAAGCCTCAAACCTCACTCTCCAGTTAGTTACAATCAAGCAAGATCCGAACCCACGAAGTCTTTGTGCGATAACTAACACGAGCAAGTACTAAAGAAGTTCAAGAATTATCCGAAAAAGGAACTCAAGACATAAAACGAAGATCGAGCTTTCTGATTAGAAAGGTTTTGAAAACTGAGTGTTCAAGTCTTGTTCGGCCATGAACAGATCAAGTATCGTCCCATTAAATACACTCGATTCTAGACCGTGGCGAGTTGTCGCACTGGAATCGTCCATTCTACTTCTCATCAACATCATTGGTGTCTTCGGAAACGTGTGTCTGTGTGTCGCAATTTACCGATGCTTGACAACTCGCGGCACCTGTACAAATATTTTAATTGTGACTTTGAGCATCGCAGATCTCGTCGTGTCCCTTATCCCTATGCCAATGACCGTGGCTGTACTTATTTTTGGGAAATGGTTCTTTACGAACTTTGGCTGCCAGATTCAAGGATTTCTCGTGCATCTTCTTGCCTTTATATCGCTACAAGTGATGGCCTTAACCGCATACAGTCGCTACCTGCGAGTGATGAAGCCATCGCGTTTTCGAACGTTCTTCACTAAAAGACGCACAATTGGAATGGTGTTGTGTTCCTGTGTTCTATCAACTGTGTTTCTGGCTGTTCTTACCTTTGGCAGATCGTCATCCTTTGTCTTCCACCCCAACAAGGCCTTGTGCGTGCTGAAGTTTCGTTCCATCTTTGACAGCAAGCTGTTCACCATAGTTACAGGGCTGCTATATGTAATAGCGCCTGCAATTGTAATAACCGTGTGTTACTCTAAGATATTCCTTGCCATTAGAGAGCACAACCGGACGGTGAAAGCACGGCTCCAGACTGACGGCCGGTCGTCAATCGATACTAGTTCAACAGTCCAGTCAGTAATCCGTGTATCACCCCTTCCCACAGCCCGCACCTTCACCACCGATAGACCACCTGCGAAAGCTTTCTCTGTCGTTGTCGAAACGGTTCACAAAAACACTCGTGGTGCTACAAGACTTAATACGGTCGAGATTAAAATAACCAAAATAATCTTCGCGATTATCGTGGCATTTGCAGTTTGCTGGATTCCTTGTTTTGCGATCGACTTAATTGACACTCAGATCGACGGATGGTTGGATAGAAGGATCTACTTGACATACGCATTTCTTGCCTACTTGTCAAGTGCTGTGAACCCCCTTATCTATGGAGGAATGTTCTCTTCACTCAAGAGCAAATGTTCAAATCCGTTGAAAATTTTGCGCAGAAGATCGACGCTCAACAAATAGCAAACTTTTGTATGCAGATAAACTACTTTAGAAACGATAAACCTGAAGAGCTTAGTGGTGGTTCACCCTGAAGAATTGTTGCTAGTGTTTTTTTCTTTTTCCGGATCATTCAATGCGGCACGAGATTGAACGGAGGCAAACTGAATGCTTCAACACTGAGAAGACGGTATGATAAAGAGTGTTCTCAAAACGTTTGCAAATTAACAAAAAAACATGTCTTAAATTTCTTAAGAGATAAACCTGAAACTACTTAATAAGCACTACTAAAAACAAGTGGGTGGATCAACAACAAAACATTTGAGTACCACTTGGTAGTTGACGGATTTGAAAAACACAAAAACAGATGAAGATACCTATAGGGCAAAGTATCAGCTTGATATCGTGAAATTGTCCGTATATAATAAGGGTACTTAATTTAAAACCAATCCAAAACTCAAAGTGAAATTTTAACCTCGGCACCTGCCCTTTTTTTAATATGAAAAGGTTGTTTGGTATATATACCAAAACAGGGCACAAAGGCTGTCAGTAACTTAAAATTGTTGCTACCGATTTTGTTATGGAAATTCAGCAATGTACTGCTCGTTGCTTCTCAAGAAAACATGTGTAACAACTCTTTACCAAGTGGAGCGCCTGTAAAGCCTTCATTTTATCAATAAATTCCTAATTGGCTTGCCAAAATTGGCCGTCTAATGAACTAGTCTATAATTCACCTTTTAGAATTTATGACATATTATAGCGTCACAAAACCGCCGTCTTTTCGAAATTTATGGGTTTACTAGGAAATAAAAGGAATGATTTCAGATTGCTTAGATCCATAATGTCAACAGAAAATGTTTTACTTACATATACATACTTAAAAAACCCGTATCTTTTTAAGAAAAGTATCATCTGAAAAAGCAGTTGCTATGGTAACGTTGTGAGCTGCGTGGTCACCAGAGAGCCTGAGGTCCAGACAATCACGTTACCAGAGGTTTAGGACATTTGCCTATCGCTGGCGTTTACAAGATTGATGTAAAATTATTTATGGACAAATTTTAGAAAAGTATGAAGTATCATAGTGAGGGTGGTGGTGGTGATTATGGGGTTCGATTCGCTTCTGACCCAGGCCGGCTAGTGCTAAAATAGCTCCTTGCTGTTTTTTTAATCCTCTTTGTCACTAGACTGTATAAATGGTATTTTTCATTTATTTCACCAACATAAAAATTGGTTATAAAAAGGTAATAATTGGTTAAATAAGTTTATATAACAACAGCGTTTTCGAAAATTGGGTCATCATCAGGTTTGTATATGTACATGTAAGGTTGGAGAGAGTTTTTTAAAAATGTGCAGAGTTCATTGCTTTGTGTGAAAAAGCTTGAACATGTTTGCTGAGGACGGGTACTAGGTGAAGACTCGCCAGGAGAAAGTGTGATAAGGGTGAGTATAGGTAGGTGTTAGGCTGTTTCAAATTTTTTGAGTCTTTTCTCATTTTTTATGAAGAATTACCAGAATTTTGTTAGCTGACTAGTGTACGTAACAACTATTATTTCGAATCACCAATAAAATTCAACGGATACAAAACACTGTTGTTTGCCTAATTACAGGTTTAAAGTCTTTTTCAAAAGGTCAAGATCGTATCGCTCCTGCCCTGAAATTCTTACACAGGTTACCTGCTGACTCTCGCATCTGTTACAAAATTCGACTCATCAATTTCAAATCTCTCAATGGCCAGGCTCTTAAATAAAGACTCTTACCTTATTTATCATTACCGCCCTACTCGTGAGCTAAGCGCCCAAGCTCTCACTTCCTCTGAGTGTACGATCTATTAAAACCGTCACTTATGGTAAACGTTTTTCCCCCATTTCTATGCCACAATTAACTATGAAGCTCGCTGCCTAAATCGCTGAAACGTTCTTCAAACACTTCCAGCCTTTTTATCAAACTCTATTGTTCAAGGAACTGATCGCAACAATTAAATATTTGAATTGATTTCAGTCTCATTGTTGTAAGCGCATAGAGTCTTGATTTCTGCGTCATACTCATTACTATTATCATTCTTAATGTTATTATTGTTATTATTATTACTTATATATCAACCTCCGCATTCAAACGAAAAGGGCGTATCCATGGTTATCCTGCAGGCGTTTACATACTCTGCTTTTAAGCAATCAACTTGTTACGTTTCACTGTACAACAACAAAAAAAGTAGTTGAGATAATTCATAAATAATTATGGGGTCAATGTGATGCAATTTTCTGAAACTTGTTTCCTCAAATGTACTTCTTGTTATCCAACAAATTTAACACGAGAATTGTTTTGTGTTAAATGGACATTTGCTCGTTTGATTGAAAATTAGGGAACATTTGGAGTATTACAAATGATATTTGATTTAAGGAAGAGCTGCATAAAAACACACTCTCAGTTCGTAGACACGAAAGTACTTGAACGACATCCAACAATAATAATATTTATAATAAACATAATAACAACAATCGTAGTAATATTAATAACAATAATAAAAATAGTAATAATCCATTTAAGAATATAACAGAAACCATAAGATCATAAAATTAATATGTAATTTACTAACCCTAGAAGCCTTGAACAAAAAGGTTACACGACGGACCCCTCCCCTCTACTTTCGTCAGAATTCATCCGATTGACATATTATTTGACACAAATAGTCAACTTTCCTTTTACTTTCATTTAAACTTAATCTGTTAGTGCCAAACTGGTTTCTATGGAAACTGTGAAGAGAGAAATTCCAAAAATTGGCCGCCATCTCGGATTTTATGGTTTTTCAGATATTATTCAAGTTTGAATTATAACAGTGAAAATGATAAAAAACAGCATTTAGTGACTGAAACTACAAAAAAAGGTAGAATCCATCGTAAATTATAAGCATTTAGTCATTCTTTAGCTAAAAAGGTGAAACTTTGGAGACATAAAAACAAATAGCGCGACTTATTGTGATGACGTCATCATCTGTGACGTCACTTAATTTGCGTCAAAAGATGTGTTAACAAACAAAGAATAGTTGTTTATTCGGTCAAGAAGCAAAACCTTATAGCCAAAAAAATCGACGGAGGTCAATTTGAACTCCCCCCCCCCGAGTCTTCTAGGGTTAACAGAAAATATTTATTAATATTATCACAGTGGGTGGTTTAGCTTGTCTGACTCGTAACCTGCGTGGTCGTGAGTTCGAACCTCGGCCTGACCACTGTGTTGTGTCCTTGAGCAAGGCACTTTACTTGACTTGCTCCAGTCGGCTCAGCTGTAGAAGTGAGTACCAGCTTTTGCTTGGGGCTAACCTGCGATGGATTAATGTCCTGTCCAGGGGGAGTCACAGACTCTCATCCGCTTAACACTACTGAAACCGGAGATAAGGGCCGGCCTTATGAGCCACTTGGGAAAATTTTTTTTTTTTAATTTTTATTAATATCACTTAGCTGTTCTATGGTAAACATTTGCGTTCATCAAAGATTTAGTGCCATAGTAGCAAAACTAAAGACACTCAAAACTTTGACGCAAATGGAAAACAGCATGTTTTCGGTCCCAGCGTTCTGCCTTCACACTAAGATACTAGGGTTAAATATAAGTAATTAAACGTAAGGGTCAACGCGATCAGTATTTATCCGAACAGCAAAATATTAACTTGTAAAACTCAAGTCTAAACGTTTTGTTCATCACTCCATATATGACAGGATTTGCGGCACTAGACGCAAATGCAAGGTATGTGTAAGTCATATACACCTGCCGTGGAAGGTTGTCGCTGTACATAGTATCTGTCAGATCGATGAGAAAACAAGGAATCCAGGTTATAAAGAAGACAGCTACAATTGTAAAGACTGTTCTTGTGACTGTAATTTCAACCACGTTTAGTCTGGCTGGCGCATTTCGCGCTTGGTGTTTAGTGCTAAACGCATGGTTGTGCTGTTTGATGGATCTGAAGACTTTAAAGTAGCATATTGTTATGATCGAAGCGGGTAATATAACAAATAACAGACTAGAAACAGCGGTGAAAATCCTGCTTTGCGAAATACTTTTGAATGTAAGTACGCATATAGCTTTTCCAGGATGGAAAATGATGTTTGATTTCGCAAGGAATAGAAGTCCAACGAAAAATGCTAGCGTAAAAGCACTAGCGAAGATAACAGTAATTGTCGTTTGCTTCCTCGTGAAAATCTTTCTAAACAGGCTTGGCTTAAACACCCTGAGATATCTGTTCACTGCTGTTAAAGCCATGATTTCGAGCGAGAGAAAAGCCAGCACATGGGCCAAAAACCCTTGAGCCTTGCAAACTATGTGACTGAAAGGCCATTTTCCTATACACAGAGCGGCGGCCGAGAGCGGCATTGCAGCTGTGGAAATTAGTAGATCGTTCACCGACAAGGTAACGATCAAGATATTTGTTACCGAGTGAAGCTTGTAGCTCCTGTAATACGCCACGCAGATAAGTAAATTTCCAGCCAAGGCAAGGATATTTATTGCCAGGAGAATCCCCGTTTCTCCAACGACAGCTGCAGTTGACCTGTTCAAAATAGCTGTTCGAAGTTCCATCAACGGGTCACTTGTCCAATTCTTCATTTCCAACTCTCTTAATTAAAAATACGGAGGTACGTTCACATTTAAGCTCAAAAGCTTGTCTTGGAATTGTGTTGCCTACACATTGAACAAAGCTGCACCAAGTAAATGTCCGAGAAGTGCTTCCAGCTGTTCTGTTGAATAACAGCAATAGATAACAGATTCAGTTACAGGAGTTTTTGCGAGTTAAGTGATTTAGTGTCATGCACACGGTCCAGTGTTTGTTTTAACAATTAGGTAATTAAATAGCACCACCTGTTTTTAAACATTTTAATTTTTTTTTTTTTTTTGTTTCCATAATACCCATAACGGTTTTAAAAAATGTTGAGTTTAGAAGTATTCGAAACATTAAACTTAAAAGCTTACATTCATAAGAAAAGGACGAGAGGACGTTCTGAATTGTATTGTTCCTATTAAAGTAAATCGTCACGAATGCATTTATAACAATTCTTTATAACCATTTTATGCTAAATTGTTTCTAATTTTTTATATTCTACGTGCCGAAAGGAAATTTCAACCCGTATTTGGGCATTTAAGCAGTTTTTCAGTTACTAGCAGCTGCAAAGATCTTCCACACAAAAAATGTATGAAAAAAGAATTGAAAACGCCATTTCTGCGAGGGGAGTGGGGTCTCTTTCATCTGTTATTCAGTTCTCCATGTATAAAACCACGGGGACTTGGTATGACATATGTTTGTTGCTTATGATAGCCGATCACGTGACACCACTCGCCCTTGTTCTGTTTAAACTCTGAATGGCAGGATGCTTGTAGGAGGGTGACAATTTAAAAAAATCCTAAGTTTGCTCAAATCTTGGCAATCTGCTGGTGCCTGAACTTATCATCAAGGACTGAAAAGGCTTTATCCTTGCAATTTTCGAAGAAATGATTGTTTATTAGCACTGTGAAAATGACAGAAAAGTTGAATATGTGATCGTGACTTCTAAATCCCATAATTGGCACAAATCCATTGAAGTATATGAGATAGACCTTCCCAAAGCTCATGCAGTGACACAAAAAAATGGAAAACAGCTGGGAACTTGATCAAAACCCCATATTCGTAAAATTGCAACGTCTTTGTCAGTTAGCCAAAATACTTGGTTGAGGTTTGTTTCTTGGAACGTTTTAGTTAAATAAAGATTCTTATTTGATGAAAATGTCCTTTATTTATGAAAGTTAAGTAATGCAATCTTTCGGCATTCTACCTCAATAACAATCCTTTAAATTAATAGTTTATATCGTATAGATTATCATCCCCACATTCCCGCTCTAATTTTGCTGCTAGGTTTATCCCCTTCTAAACTTTTCCACTTCAAATTATAAAACCATGGAAAAAACAACGGCCTAAAGTGTATAGCTTTCGACTTTCTAAAAAACTGATAATAGATAGATAGAGATAGATAGTTTATTTGAAAATGATTACATGACAGTCCAAGGCTGAATGGCCTGAATATACTGAATATACATCTAGTAATACATCATTAGGCCCTGAATGGGAGTCGAACCCACGGTTCTTTGCGATTTATCCAACGCTCCATCAGGATTGACCACGCATGCATGCTAGTAATACAGCGGAACGCCCTCTAGTGAGGGAAAAATCTAGACTTGAAGCCAGGAATCCTGGAGCTATCTATGCAATATTTAAGCGACTTACACCGTTTACTCACTATGACGAGTTCTGATTTTTCATTGGAAAGGCCTGCTTTGCGCGTGGTAATATCTTTTTTATGGTCGACTGTGTTAAGAGGCAAATAATCCCTTTAGCCCGTGTTTCTATCATCGTGCGAACCTTCAATTACCCCAAAAACTTCATTACCTTTAATTGAATATACTGTTGAACAATATGTAATAAACTGGACAAACATTAATTGATCATTTTAATACAAGAAATTGGCGGCTAATTCTGTTATTTCATCAATCGCATTTCAGTTGTACTAGCGGATCCACAAGTCTCTAATCTAAGGTTTTTGGCACAGATAGTTTTTACTAGCGCAAAAATTATTTCACCAAATCTTGCTTTATCTGTTCGAAGCATTTTCAGGTTTTCTTAATTTTAACTTTTGTGAAAAACGAAACAAAAAGTAATTTGATTTTAGGAGAAAAAATAAAAGATCGTTTGAGGCGGATAGACAAAACAAAGTACATTCGACTGACGCTAATTCAGAATAAAAGATTTGTTTAATAATGTCGATTCGTTAATTCAATTCAAAATAGTTCCTTTTCTTGTACAATTAAAAATATATCCTAAGTGTGTTCGCTTCCCCATTCGATCTCATATTGGAGCAAATATTTTGCAATGAAAATTGTCTTTAAATAATCTCCCAATGTTCAAGATGTGGCAATTCGAACAGAAAAAGACTCTACCGACCACTGAATGATTTAGACGTGATAGCTAATGTAAAACATTTTTCATATTTAGTTTTCGAATATATTGTCTTATTAATCCACGAAAGAATAAAATAAGTAAATTAAAACTTCCAGAATCGCTGAGGTAATGTACTGTTAACATTGATCCCTGTGTTAAAACATAGAGCGCCATGAATCGCTGACGTACCTGAAAGAATTGAATGGTGAATCCGTGCTTATGAACTTAAAGATTCTCGAGTAATTGAGGCAAAAAAATAAAATAAAGTGATTTAGGGGGCAAATATTAAGAATTCAATAATTCGTCTTCAAATCCTGAATATTACAAATTCATCAGACAGTATTTTTGGAAGTTTCAGAAAAAATGATTTTTTTCTTATCTTTTTCTCTTCGTCGGATAACTTTCAAGTGTTATATTGCCTTGTTAGCGTACAAGTCAATCCCATTAACTACACACGAATTTTCTACATAACTCTCAACCTGCAAATACCTTCTTTTGCGATGTTCTGTTTTCCCTTTAATCCTTCTCCGTAATTGTTGAACTGATATTAAAACTAACGCATCCTTCCCGGCCTTAATCTCAGTGAAAAACAAAAATAACAGATGCCTTACCCAGAAAATTAATTTTAAAAAGCGGAACAGATGCGAGATCCTTCTTTGTCAAAACAAGAATCTTATTAATAATATATAGCTCCTCTCGTTCTCACAGAGACGCAACAGCTATAAGTTGCTACTATTGACTCTAAGTCGCATTACATTAGCAATTAAATGTACTAGTGTTGTAAAGAATCTGCAGGTAGTCTTTATTCTTATGGTTTCCGACATCAATTAATTTGTTTTCATTTATAATTTATATTTAGTTTGGAATGAATAAATGCGACTCGATTTTAAAACAGTTTGAATCCAGTAAAAAAATCAAATGTTGTAGAAAGTCAGAGAGGATGGTATTTTGAAATAATTTGATATGTCAGAAAGATAAAGTTTCAAAGCAATTTAGAGTGGAATTTGGGTTATGTATTTTTCATTATGACATAAAAACCTAATTCAAAACATGGTCTGTCTTTTACAAGCGTTGTGCATCAAACAACGGACTTATTGCTTGACAATGTGCTAATTTAACTTTTGATTATTTTTGACGCATAAAGAAACTGGATTTGTATAAGAAAAAATGCAACTGAAATTCTGCTGTTTCTAGTAGCTTTTTTTGCATAAATATAAAAAATGGATATGGTGAATTTCAAGGCGTTGAAAAGGGTCTTTCGAGGGTTACATGGAGCAGATGCGTGTTCATTTAAATAACCCACGGACACACAACAAAATGAGAGAGAGAGAGAGAGAGAGGGAGAATAAAGACATTGTTTACTGCTTACCAGTCCAAGTTTCAGAAGTTGCCAAAAGAGTTTCAATTCCATTAACGTCTAATCAGATTTATAAACCACATAGCTTCTTAAAACATATCTGAACGATAAAGATTTTGTTCAAATACCAAAACTTTATATCTCTATGCCAAAAAAAATAATCCTTTTCACTGGTTTTTAAGTCAAGTTAAAAAGTGAAATATGTGCGGTGAGATAAGTGGAAACCAACTGATGGAAAACTCTTAGTGCGGTAAATGCTCTTATATTTATTTGCATTATAGTGCGGTTGCCGCTTAGATTGAGCACAGGTGAAAACATATCAAACTCAACCAGGGACTGGTTTAGAAATTTATTTTCAGGTTAAAGGGAAGAGGTTAATCTAGGTTTTTTACAACGTATGTCTTGTTTTACTTTAAGAATTAAAATTTTGGAATCTTTTCGAAAATTGCTATCTGTACAGCACTCGTAATCTTCAGTTATTTCTCGTAGCATGTCCTTTGATTTCCTTTCTTTGTATAAATAAAAATCGTACAGCATGAAGCTAAATTCAGAATTTGACCAAAATTAGTCCAGACTTTGATAGTGCATAGCACAATAAGTAGTCACTGAAAATTTTGGCTTGATATTTCAAATAATTTTGAAGAAACAACTGTTCACAAACATCGAAAATTACAGAGAATGTATGGCTGGAGGCAAGACGTTGCCACCAGCCATACAAACTTTCTAACTCCCAATTTCAGAAATGAAATAGAACTGGAACCGTCCACCCAAACGGTCATAGAAAGCAATGCTACAAATGCTAATTTTATAAGAACGAACAATGCACACTCATCAGCGGGTACAAACCATGATGAGATTTGGACAATGGACTTTCCTTATCATATTGTTTCTTAAATGAGATACAGCCAACATGTATTGTGCAAAAACATGTGATGGTGTCGAGAAGGTTGTTTTATGATGAACAAAACATTTGTTTGAGCACTGCCTTCTGGGACCATTTGGGTAGACGGACCCAGTCCTTTTGTAGTTTGAGGAGTGGAGAAATTTTGACATTTCCAAACATTATTTGTTTTTTATTCTTACGCAGAAACTCAAACTTTCAGATTGTACTAATTGTTCTTTGCTTTATCAAGTTATAAACTGATTTTTGTTTTATCCTGAATTTGGCTTTTATGAACTATTATGCTAATGAGTCAAAATGTAAACAATGAAATCTTTCTATAACCTTAACGCGCTAGGACTATGTATACGGTCGCTTGAAAACAAAATCGAGCATTCTCGTTGACTTTGTGTCAGGCTTAACTTAATACAATATTATATATTTTAGCATAAGTGAAGAAAGCCAGTTTTGTAAATCAATTGGATGAATATCGTTGAAGAACACGATTTTTACACTTGGAAATATCACTTATATGCTACGGTTGCCACGAAAACCATTAAGGTGCCACGTGACTATACTTAATTGGCAGTATA
Organism: Parazoanthus swiftii; assembly: GCA_025403585.1. Taxonomy (NCBI): domain Eukaryota; kingdom Metazoa; phylum Cnidaria; class Anthozoa; order Zoantharia; family Parazoanthidae; genus Parazoanthus; species Parazoanthus swiftii. Next base: position 85 of record JAOBYE010438863.1, on the reverse strand, counting down.
CTCGGCACTACATATACATTACACATACCAAGTTCCATACCAATTGGTTAATTACTTTTGAAAATAAAGGGGGTCTCACTCATCT
>JAOBYE010438752.1:0-13867 GCA_025403585.1 Parazoanthus swiftii | reverse complement strand
TTTTTTTTTCTTCCAGGGAAGACAGTTTCTAGCATTGGTACGGGAGGAACATCTGCGCTAGGTTTTATGATTTTAGTGCATTTCTAGCGATTCCAGAAACGCAAATTTCTAAAAACGCTTGCGCCTACGCCGCTCATGGGCCTACAAAATTTTCAGATCCTGGCTACGCCACTGACTGTAACGGCGATGTGAACTGACAGCGCTGTAACAGCGAAGTAAACTGACATCGCTGTAACAGTGATGTGAATTGACAGCACTGTAACAGCGATTTGAACTGACAGCGCTGTAACAGCGATATTAACCGACAGCGATGTAACGACTATGTGAACTAACAGCGCTGTAACAGCGATACGAACCGCCCGGACAGCCAAAGTCGATCATGAAGCAGACAGGTGATGTGATCACACTTGCGCGACGGCATTATAAGCCTCGCAGCAGCACTAAAAGCACATATTGTAGGCGCTGCGTTACGCGAGACGGCAATCCTTACAACAAAGCATTGCAGTTATCAATTCAGGATAGAGCGAAATCATTCGTCGTGCGTATGATCTACCAGATAGTTACATATTGTATTATTCACTTTTAAAACATCCAAGCCCTTCAGTCCCCGGGTTCCATTAAGGGGGCAGAAGACTTGGTAGTCTTCAATCAGGTGTTCGGTGGTTTGACAAGAGTCCGTGTCTATTGCGCCAGTACTGTAGAGGAAGTGGTTGGTCTTTCCCCATCCTGTCCTCAGACGGTTCAATCTTACCCACGCACCACGGTTGAGTGAGTGGCCCGAAGACTTATTGGATGGTCTTTGAATATATTGGTGGGGATGTTTGTTATCACACTCTCCCACTCGTCGCACTACCTGTCCATCGCCCAGGAAGAATCAAAATATTGTACGTAAACATGCGGTGTCGTTGTACCACGAGCCCTTCGCTTCACTTCACAGAATCAAATAGTGGCTTTAGTTTAAGCTGCAAATTCACGATTTCCCGAGTTAATTGGTTTTGTATTGCCATAATCCTACGAATTTCTCCTCCACAAAGACCTCGATTATCTTAGTAGTCCTGAAACCTTGAATGAGTCCCAAACCGAAGCACTGACAGGTCTTGTCCATTGCCGAGTCACACAGTAGCGGGAAGTTTGAATTATTTTCACCAGGTCATTAGCGACAAGAGCTGAGTTCTTGAATATTGCAGCGCCATGACTTCGAGTATAAATGTCTTATAACTGATGAAATACCCGTACCATGTCAGAGTGCTCGAACCAGAAAGACTAGTGGGCTACGCAAATACGCTAGCGACTATGGTACACCCCAGAGAGGAATGCGCCAAGGTGCATATCTAACTACAGCGGTACTGTTTCGGCCCTCATCAGATGCTAGAGTTGAAGTAAGGCCTTATAGCCGCCTCAGAAAATCCTACGCATGTGGGACTTTCGTGCATGTCAGAGTACTCTAGCAAGAAATACCAGTGGGCTTTCTGCGAACGCTAACGACACTGGGACACTCCAGATAGAGTGCTCGGCAAGGCAAACGCCAAGGAGCATACCTAACTACAGACAGTACTGTTTCGACTTTCTGGGCATCGTCAGTGCAGTGCTGATGTTGGAGTTGATGGAAGGCTATATAGCCGCCTCAGAAAATCCAACGCATGTGGGACTTTCGTACACGTCAGAGTGCTCAAACCAGAAAAACTAGTGGGCCACGCATACACGCTAACGACAATGGTACACTCCATGATAGCGTGCTCAACAAGGCATGCGCCAAGGAGAATACCTAACTGCAGACAGTACTGTTTCGGCCTTCTGGGCTTCATTAGTGCAGTGCCGCATGTTGGGTTTTTCATGCCACGTCAGGGTACTCAAACTATATAGACTATTGGGGATTACCTCGGTGTAAGAACCTCACGACTGACGTCATAGGGTTTCCTTGGAGGTGCCCAAATGATGCCACAGTGTGAGCAATGAAGCCTCGTTCTGTCGCCGGTGCATACTTATACTTATCCTCTACAAAATTTACTTCATTTATGGGTGGTGAATTGACGTCATTAACGTGCTCGACGTCCGATTAACGTCAGGTATATTGACCTGAAATGCTTAGTTTAACTCCTATAACTAACGCATATTTCCCATCTATGAGTAGAAGAGTGCAGCTTCTCAATATTGCAAGGGCGATTTATCGCCTTCACCACTAGTGAATCCAGTCTGACGAGTCAGACTGGGTGACATCAGTCGTGGGTTCTTTCACCGAGATTGAGCCGACCTATGTACGCATGAACGCTAACGACAGTGGTACACTCCAGATAGAGTGCTCAACAGGGAATGCGCCAAGGTGCAAACCTAACTACAGACAGTTTTGTTTCGGCCTTCTGGGCCTCGTCGGTGCACTGCTGATGCTAGAGTTGAGGGAAGGCCTTATAGCCGCCTCAGAAAATCCCATGCATGTGGGACTTTCGTGCATGTCAGAGTACTCTAACTAGAAATACTAGTGGGCTTTCTGCGAACGCTAACGACACTGGGACACTCCAGATAGAGTGCTCGGCAAGGCAAACGCCAAGGAGCATACCTAACTACAGACAGTACTGTTTCGACTTTCTGGGCATCGTCAGTGCAGTGCTGATGTTGGAGTTGATGGAAGGCTATATAGCCGCCTCAGAAAATCCAACGCATGTGGGACTTTCGTGCCACGTCAGAGTGCTCAAATTATATAGACTAATGGGGGTTACCTCGATGTAAAACCTCATGACTGACGTCATAGGGTTCCCAGAGAGATGCACAAATGATGTCACAGTGTGAGCAATGAAGCCTCGTTCTATCGCGGAAGATTGTCGATACAAAATTTACCTCAATTATGTGAATTGAATTGACATCGTTAACGTGCTCGACGTCCGATCAACGTCGGGTATATTGACCTGGACTGTTTAATTTAATAATCATAACTTATAATCTATGAGTAGAAGGTGCAACACCGAGGTAGAGCCGACTTATGTACGCATTATTCCTATCTAATGAAGCAGTGCATACTAGTTTCCCAGGGAAGGAAAGGATAAACTGAATGTATTGGTCAATTTTATCCAAAGCTGGACTTCAGAACCAGTTTGTGGGATCCGAACTGGAAAAAAGACATGACCATCCAAAAGAACTAAGCAGTTTATGTAACTTGTCGTGCAAACAAACATCAAAAAGGGAACTGTGTCAAAATTCAAAACTTCACTCTACTGATCATGATATTGTCCTCAACATTCATACGACACTTGGTCGCCTTCAGCCTGCTAAATCAGTAACAGCTGTGGAAGTTAAATTGAGTGAAGATTCTGATCAACCAGTTTCAGGCCAAAGTGTCTCTCATGACTGTGAACAAAAAACTTCAACAGAATCCGATTATGAACACACTAGTAAACCAGTCCCAGAAATTGACCTTAGCCATTTGAGTTTATGGAACAAAGAAAAGTTGCTGAACAAATGTTAATGGAAGAGAGAGAATCGTTCTCCTCTAATGAAGAAGATATTGATACTTTATTAATTTCAGGTTTTTAGTGTAGAGTTGAGAATGTGTGTCAGTGTCTATCATAGTAAAGAGTATTTGTATATCATCAACAAATAAGATAAATGTTAGTAGAGCAGATGAATGCTAGATGACTTTAACACAAAGGGTCAATAAAAGGTCCCTTGAACGGACCCTTCGGGAGTTCCACATGTAGTTGTTAGACAGTCGGAATGTGTGCCATTGTATTTCACAAGTCAGTGTTTATTTTTTTTGTGGGGAGGGGGGGGGGATTTCTAACCATGTCAATACCAGACCTCTCATACCACGATGTTCCAGTTTTTCAAGCAGTATTTTGTGATTTAAGTGTCAAAAGCTTGAGAATGGTCAAGGAATACCCCAACACACATTTAATTCTTTGTTTTCAATCGAAGAGGAAATTTGGTCTGCTAGTTGGACGATGGCTGCATTTGTGGAACAATGAGATCGTAATCCGTCTATAAAATCAGTTATAGTCTGTCAAAAATAACCCTTTTGAAAAGTTAAAAGAGGGTTGCACGGTAACAAAGATTTTGGGCTGCAATTGCTGGAATGAGAAGGATGTTCAGTTTTATTAAATGGGATTAATTTGGCAAGTTTTATGATATTGGGTACTATACTGGAGGAAATGGATATATTCAACAAATATGTTAATGGATCAGCAAGCAAGTCAACATTATATGTAATTTCACTGATGTTAATATTATCAAATCTCATACAATGCATTTCTTGATTTGAAATTAAATGGAAGCTCTTTAACTTCAGATTGTGTAACAAGTTGAGAGGAATGCGTGAATTCAGGACTCGACCTGTTTCTCATTAATGAAATGTAAATTATATCATAATTTGGTTTTTTTTGGCACGACTTCGTACAATAGCCACTCGCAAAACTTACTGGAAGGGCACATTGCAGAGGGTCAATGTCTTGTTCACTACGCGTAAATGATGTTGGCGGTTTTGGTCTTGTTTTACGTTTGTAAAAAGATCTCATTGAGTATCTTCCAAACTACTTTCAGACTGCCTTTAGCGTTGTAACGTTTCTGGTCATAGTGTCTTCGTTATGACAATTTTAGCGTTTTAAGTGATTAAGTTCGTTTTTATACTTTTATAAATACTTTCATGAAATAGTGAAGAGTTTGACAAATAAGCTTTATAAAGTTTACTTTTGGCCTTTATGGATTTTGATGAACCTTTGATGATCCATGGTTTACTGCAAAGTTTGGATATTTTTAAATGATATGGTTTTAAACGGAAAACGTTTATTATAGATATTTTTATATGTTGTAAGGAAAAACTCGTAAGCTTCATCTGGATCATTGTACGTCCATATTTGGGTCCAGTTGAAGCTTTGTGGTTCCATGCTAAATGCTTTCTTGCTCTTTTGATCTATGATGCGTCAATAGTTTGTTTTTGTTTTGGTCTGATATCATTTGTAGGCCCTTGATACATAAAGGTGAAAATAGAAAGATGATCAGAGAAGTTCAGAGATGTATTGTGGTGCCACTTTGGTAGTTTGAACGTCAGAAGACTGATTATCCTGTAGGAGATACGTTGCTTGCGTGGTAACCAGGGGAGTTGCTTGAGGATGATTGTTTTGCAGTCAAACTTGTGAGTACGTGTGACAAGGCGTGCTGCTGCTTTTTGAACTCGTTGCAGTTTTTAAAAACTATCAGGTGCAAAGGTAGAACAGAAAGTAGCGAGTTGCAGTTATCTATTCATTTAGAGGAAATAGAAGCATGCACAGGTGTCTCGCTGCCCTTGGGTAAGGCGCAAGCCAACAGGACTCATCAATAAATAAAAGGTACTGTAAAATAAGTATTATTTATCAAAACTTGTGAACCCTCAGGAAACACTGCTTTGCGCTAACATGTTTGCTAATAAGTACACGCTAACTTATGTATATCTAATTCCATACACGCTAATTGTTTTTGTTTTATCATATACATATCAAGTATACTCATCAAACCCTGATTTTCTTTTTGTAGCTGGTTTCCAAGCCAACACAGCCGTCAGTTTAGTTGGCCTATTTTCTTATAACTTTCGGATCACGGTTACAAAAGCTCTAATTAAGTCTTTCCACTGTCAATCCCCTATGCCCTTGTCAAATTCAATTTTCGTTTTTAGGTCCTCTTGGTAGCCAGAGACAAACAACGACACAAGAATCTGGTTTTTTAACAAATGATTCCTTCGACAATTAGGGTTCTGAGTTGACCAGGGTGTATATGACCTCCCTTGACATGCACGCTTTGTTAGGCTAGTAGAGAACAGAGTATACAGTGTATGGTGAAATCCGGTTGAAATTGAATGAGTTGGCAACAGTGGTTTCGCAACTGTAATACTACTACCTGCTCATCTAATAGTAATACTTTAGTGGAGTGTGGTCTTCTTATTCGCAGTCTGAAGATGCTCAACTTGGCAAACTTCTTTACTCTTTGTCTTTATGAATAGTAAACTACCGGTAAATGGTCTGATGGCCGACTATTTACACAAAATCTATGGGTGTATTCGCTTTGGCCTGTTCCGGAATAGGAACACATGGATCACGACAGTGATCTGGCCTGTGATTGGATGAAATCATTTTCAGGGATGATAATCCATGTAATCCTATTCCGGAACAGTCCCAAACGAACACACCCACTATATATACATCATAAGTGTCATTGTCCGTTTTCATAAGAACACAGTTCGGGCAATGCAGAACTCTCTCATCTCTATGCTGTTTATTTAAAGAGTCACTGCATCGGTGACGTTTGGTTCGTCTAAGGAAGTCCCGCCGACCGTAGGCGAATTCCCCTACATCGGCACTTCTTTATGTGACGGTATCGGTGCTTTTTCACTTTTACCTCAGCATTTGGACAGCTGAGATTGACTGATCTCCAATGCGTTTTCACTGGCGTACACGCGGTGCACGATTCAAACGCTGGCACTACGGAATTGTAGTGGGGGATGTAAAATGAGCTGCACTGTCCGAAGCAGTAGTTGTTGTCTATTTTGGCAGGAAGACAGCCTGGAATTTTGACAACTTGTTCGACTGATCTTGTCTTGCACCAACCTCTCCTTAGGTGGGAAGGGTTCATCATGAACAGTGATTGCACCCGTGTGCTCCGGAGATCGTGCAGTCCCCTGGGCCTGGTCCTGGACTTGGTCTTGGTCGCTGGCCTGGCGTTTATAACCGAGAGGAAACACAGCAAGAATATTACTCCAATCGTCTGCATGTTCGACTGCAAGAAAGTCGCGAAAACTCCAGTTATTCTACACAAAATAACTCCCAACTACATAACGAATATGTGCATGGGTGTGTATGTATGTATGTATGTATGTATGTATGTATGTATGGTTGTATGTATGGATAAATGCGCGTGCGTGCGTGCGTTTCTATTGAGCGCGCAAAAACAAGTTTGTGTTTATGAATGAGTGTGTAACCTAACAAGTGTCCGTTCCTAGTTTAGTGTTTGAAGTAGCTGGTAAAAATAGACATATCGAGATACCTGAATTAATACCCGCCCTTTTTGTTTTTGTAGTTAGAAAGTGCGTTTGAAGCCAAACACCCGACAGGTTACGTTCTTTTGTTTCAATCCTGTTTTTCTGTGAAATAAAGAACGGAAATCGCAGCGACCTCAGTGGTCCAAATATCTTTTAAAATTTTCAATGTGCGTCAAAACTAGTCTCTTATCACTTCCAAGCACTGTACTCTTTAAAATTTGTTCTCACCCAGAGTCAGTTGCTCATCTTATTTATAGAATTGATTGATTCGTGACCAATAAATCGTTTGTCTTCCGAACTCTTTTTAACTTTTGACTTCACTATTCGACTTTCTTTAAATAAACCGGCTTTTTGTAGTAAAATCGTTTGTCTTAATCCGATTTCATGTGACTGTAGTGTAAATAAAAGACAAATGATTTCAGTTGGCACGAAACAACAAATTAATTTCATACTTTAAACAATACAAGCTATTTGTTTATCTTTCGCCGGCGGTGGTTCTCCATTCAACTAAAAAAGCCGCTTCCGATCAAATTCAACTCTTTTCACCAGAAAAAAACGAAACTTAATTTTAGTTAAAGAAAAGTCTACATTTATCATTCAGTGCTTTCACGTGAAACATCAGTAGCTATACTATGATTTGAGTTAACTGCTTTCTACTCACTATTATGTTGCAGTTGATTTGAACCCTCTGTAAACTTCAGGCACAGAGAAGTACAAAGAGGTAGCAAGTTGGTAGTCGTAATTTACACTGACCGAAAACTGAAGTTAGTTCAAATTTGTTTTGGTAATAATTGCCATGGACTTGGGAAAAAAAACTTGCTTTGTTACTAATAGTAATAATTCCGTACGGCACTGTAACTGAAAATCAAAAGTTACCAACAGACATGCGCTATTCAGAATTTAATGGTGTTGTAGCTTTGCATTAAACTTGAAAATATCTAAAACTACATTCAGGCCTTTTGAAAAGACTGTCCTCAGGAAAAAAAGATAAATGATGTTCTTTGTTAGAGCCAGAACGGTTTACAATAGGAGTTCAATAAATCACTACGCCTTCTTCTTCCAGTAATAACCACACTACATATGTATTGTAGCTGTTTAAGATTTCCAAACAACTGAATGTCGCTTTTGCTTTGAAAAATAATCGCCTATCATAATAACCCATACTTATTGTGTTGACTTTTCATTATATGCCATTCGTTTTCGCTTAATCCCCTTGGAGAGGGAGGTAATTATCATAACGGTATTAAGATGTCTAACTTTGTTGTACTATAAAGGAGCGTGTGTTGCTCCGGTATTGGCTGCAGATGTTGAACGCTCTCAGCCTTGTGAGAACGCTTCAGAACAACGGCGCCTCACGTACGGCTTTTTCTCTCAAGGGCAAGTACGTATTTAGACAATACAGTTTATAACTGGGCTAGATGCTTCATAGCATTTCCATTTCAAGATAAATTCGTATTGAGCGAAGCACGCGTCCGAAACACGCTTCACCCTTGATTCGGGGGACACATAAACATGAATCCGGCTGTCGCTTGTTATACGCGCAATGCGGTCCATTTTTTCGGCGACACAATTGCTAAAACAGCCTACACCCGTTCGGACCCCTTTCTTCCGTTTATGACCAAAAACATGCTCACCCCCTAGGTCCCTCTGCTTCAAGTCTTACAAGTCTTTCCTCACGTTTCCTCGCGAGGATTGTTCACTACGGGAGAAGAGGAACGCATTTGAAAACTAATTCTATACGGCTATATGCAGGGCGAGGACGTGTGTGGTCTGAGACGAAATTCAACACAGAGAAATCCTGCCAAAATATTTGTTGCAACAACTTTGAGGAAATTGGCTACATTAGCAACCAATTACCGATAGCACCTTTTAATGAAGATTACGACGGCAATGTGTCAACACGAGTAAAAGCGTAAACATTCGTTTTTCTTTTGGTCTGGAGTGGAAGTGAAGATATCACGTGAAGTGATGTTATTCAGGAAACTCGTGCTGTAAATTGTTGGCTTATCCGATCATAAAATAACAGCTGTAAATGGCCACAATCCCCTCGAGCTATTTACTGTTAGCTAAAAAGAAAATGTTTACGGTTGATAGTTGATACAAGTGGAAATATTGAGCTGTAAGTTGACTGATACGGTCATCTAGATTATTGGGAGCAAGTATTGAGTTATCATAGTCGGTCACGATCTCAACTACGTGTAGTTTCGCGCGAGACATTTTTGGGCTCTGTGGCTTAAACAAATAGATAACAATCATTGGTGTCCTCGTAAAACTAAACTTCCTGTCGTGTAGGCAATACTGACAAATCAAAGTTTCTACATCTATGCAACTAGGAACTGCCCAGATCACAACTGAATTTCAAATGAAGCACGCATGCTCGCCTTTAAGACAAATTAGTTTCCTGAGAGATGGATAAAATATGCGTTAGAGAAAATAACGTAAACACAATAAATGCAAATAGTTTTTTTTTTCTGTGACCCAAAGCGCCTTTATTTGGTTACATAAAAAGTTGTAATTTTTAAGATAAAGAAATCTTTGGAACAAGAAATATAGATTTCCTGTGAGAATACAACTAGATTTTAGTAGTGCGTGTTCAGTGAGTTTTGCCATGCATGTAAGACAACATTTCAACCTTTTGTGATTTTTCTTGAACTTAGTACACCACTCAGTAGACACCGATACGTTATCAGAACAAGATAAGAAAACAGAAACAACTCTGTGATTAAAAGAACGTTTGTTTGTGTTGAACAAAAAGCACTATAGATGTTTAGACATTTACTAGTGGTTTTTTGAATGGGACTAAAGAGCCAAATTACAGGTTTGCTATAAGTTGCTGTCTTGACTTTTATTAAGTTCCGATCGGATTAATCTTGTTTGTTGTTTTCTTAAATTGTATTTGTATATGTTATATTATGTGATGTGATGTTATGTGATGTGGCAATTCACAAAAGACGTGTATAGATCTTTAAAAACTTAACATCACTTACGTTTTTTTAGAAAAAACCTTGTGCCAAAGATGTGCTCTTATGTCTGCAGCCGCCTACGTATTCAGTTGACTTGCTACTTAATTGGTAGTCGAATACTTTTGTTTTAATACGTCACAGAGTAATCAAAGAACTAGGCAGTATTTGGGCCTTTCGATCCAGGTTAAGGCACAATATAGTAAATTAATTCGGAAACTCTTGCTCCTCTTACTAAAACAAAAAACAAGCACACGCCATGTAAAAACCTCTTTCAGACACAGATTGACAAAATAAAGAAAAACATGCTTGAAACTTCAAAAATGGAGCCAAAAGGTATTCTTTTCCAAGCTCCAAGCCACCACATCCCAGTGTTGCCAAACTACTATTCATATGAACTCTCAAGTCTGTCATCTGACTCTGCAGAACCGAAACGGGAATTCGGTTCAGTTAAGGCATAATCTGGTCTACAGACTACAGTCTGAATTTAAAACTAACAAAGATCTTTTCCTGAAAATTTAAAGCTAACTGCTCTCAAAGTAATAGCACACAAGACTTTAAAGTGGAGGCATAGCACTAACCCCAGCCTTAACACTTAAAATGAATATAGTTTGTACATTACCCTTTCACAAGAGCTTCAATTGTTCCCACGCAATATTTTGAAAACTTTTCTTCACAGTTTTTCACTTAATTGTGTCCCTTTTTTGAGTCACTTCTAATAATATAGTAACAAAATGATGGAATACCTGCTGCAGTATTCTTGAAATGCGCTGTATTCTAGTATTTATATCAATGACCTTAGCTCCAATTGTTAGCACGTCCTCTCATAAATGGGGTTGACGCAACTGCGTATTCTAATAAATAACGTCCAAGAGAGCGCCAGTGAGACTACTAACTACTAATCTGTCTTCCAATCAAATTGGAGTTGAAAACATGCAAACCACGTGTTTTAAATGGGTCTGTAGTGACTCCATAATTAATGTCTGCCCTCTACTGACACCATAACTTGTGTGCACCTTAAGTTGTGAAAAGGTTTGGTAGCGCGACACTGTGAAGTGATTTTCCAGTGTAAGTTTGGACGGCTTTATGACACCACCCCAATATCACTTTGAGATTTTAATGGTTATACAGAGTGGTATCTTTTCCTGATCACTAACCGTTTTAATTAACATCCGATAATCCTTCTTCACTGACTTCAAAAGTTGCTTTTGGCGCCTCCGTGACGTTCCTGCCTTTGCCGCTGTGGTTTAACAAAACAACCTCTTTGAGATCATTGAGGCGGTATCGTTTTAATTACGTTCTTCCATTTTCATTTTTGGCGACAGGTATTTGGCGAATGTCTGGCTTCGGATCAGCGCTAGTGCGAGAAGGCTGCACTGCTTTTGTATTAACAGGCTATCTCAACTTTTTATCGTTTTTTCAATGAGTCTAAAGCCACCAAGTCTCCGAATGAGTTATTTTAATTAACTTGAGAAAAGTTTAATAAGTCCAGGTATGCTAAAATCATGATTTCATGAAAGCTCTGGAAAACTTTTTAGGACGTACACGATCTTCAAACAGTAAATCTAGAGTTATTTGTCTCTCTTTAAAGTAAAAATGTTGGATAATGGCAAGAGTTTATTAATGTACACATTTTGTCAAATTGCGTGTTTGCAGCTAAACACCTTACACAATACAAATTCTACTTTTCAGGGGCCTATAAAGCTGCACAGCGGAACAAGCATAAGTTTTAGTACAAACTCTTTGACACAAGCTTGTTAAATTTACAATTTAGGTTCCGGAAACAGTAGACATAATTGTTTCTGTCAGTAAGGATAAATAATATATCTTTACCGCAAATACTAATTGAGCAACTAGGTGCACACGACAGAGACCATTAAAGCATTTTAAAGATTCCTTAGATCGGTTATCGATTTGTTTAAGAAAACAAATCTATTGGAGGAAGTAGACAGACAGACTTCCGATTTGTATGGTGTGCGTTATTTTGAGCTGCATTATCAAGATCTTGTTGTATAGGTTTCATGTTTGTGGACAGTTTTAGCAATTACCCAAATGCAATCAACACTTGAAGCTGCCCAGATCTTCCTAAAAAAAGCCAAGTAACCAGGCCTTACTTAACTTTGCTTTGATCCGAAATTAGACGATTCCAAATGCTCTACCGTTTGAAATTCACAACAAACAATCCCTGTCTCGAAACTCAAAACAGTGAACTTCAAAAAGCATCGATGAAATGGTGGGCTAAAAATAACTTTTGTTATCCCTGTCTCAACACATGACTTCATTTTGAGTCATATTCGGGGTCTTTAATTACATACATACATTTCAGATGCACCCATTGCACAATAAATAAAAAACGAGCACTTTAAACGAATTACAAGTCTATATCGAAACGTAGGTCACTGTTGGTGACAATCAACGTTTTTGATAGGTCAACTTTTCTAGCATGCAAAGAAGTAACGACTGTAAAGCCATAATGCATTGAACGAGTTAGGCTGATGGTCGGAGACGTTACAGAAAAGGCAGAAGTGAGACACATGGTATAAAGTCGTGAAGTCCTAATAACAATAAAAATTGTAACATTGTTGATTTGTGTGTGCGTGTGTGTGTGTTTGCGGGGGGAGGGGGGGGGGCAATACAACAGCATGGTACCGGAGGAGTATCGAGTCGAGTAAACGCGGGAGGTTACCTATAGTGGGCAATACAAAGGAGACGGGCCGTGAGTGAGGGCTTTGCTTGTCGCAGTATAGTGAAATGTTCTATGAAAGTAACAAATAATATACTACTAGTATACATTTTGCAGAAATCACAGCCAAAGGTCCCACATTTGCACTGTGCCGGCCTAGATTAAAGAGACCTACACCAGTAGGTCCGCCTTGGAAGTAAAGAGCGCTGTGAAAAGAGTTCGTGTCTCCGTAGGGCTTGGCTATGCAATGCTGACGAGCTCTAATAAGAGCGAAAACAGCGGTCAATTGCTGCCACTTTCTTGGTGCATCGGCTGCGCATGCGTAGTTTTTGGTATTGTAGATGCTTTGTTGAGCACTCTGATTTTTGGACTGTACTAAACTTCTGTCATACTGTTTGCATTACGCATAGCTCACTCTTTTGAGTTTGAGCACTCTGATATACAGAAGCTCGGTTTCAAAATCCTTCTCTGAGCTGTACTGATGAGCCCTCAAAGGGCGATTGATGGATATAAGAAACGACAACATTATATTACAGTGGAACTCCGCTAATACGGTCACCAACGGGCCAAAAAATTTGGCCGTTAATGGTCAAGTTTCACAACTTAAGGGTAGTCAGGACAAGTACATCAAAATTGCACTTCCTCAGTAACTGTTCTCTTTAATAAACAACTGGAATGTGGATATAATTCCCATAACTGAAACGGGGAGGAGTGTTGTTTACTTTGTAAAGTAAATCGGTTGTTTTACTAGAAAATGACCATTCAATGAAGTTGATAAGTCACATGGCGTTTCCATTTTCTATTAAAACTTAGCGCGAGTGGCTGTATTAGCGGGGTGAAATTATAAAGGAGTATACAAAGTTGCTTGAGACGTATTAACGAGTGACCGTATTAACGGGGTATTTTTGTAAGAAAATGTATGGCCGTTTTGCCGGGCCAAAAAAAGTGGCCGTAATAACGAGGTGACTGTATTGTGGCCTTAAGGCGGGGTTCCACTGTAGTACCGATTTGAGAGAAGACAGTTTTCCAGTTTAGGTACAATAAAGGGTCACTATTTCAAGAAAAATGGTATAGGAAAGGGCAAGGAGTTGAACCGCCGAGCGGAGCTTCCCGCGTGTAAAACTTGATCGTGCAACCACAATAGCAAACGACGGAGCTGCTTTGTGTGTCACCACAATAACAGACGACAGAGCTGCTTTGTATGTGACCACAATAACAGACGACAGAGCT
>JAOBYE010438641.1:0-13868 GCA_025403585.1 Parazoanthus swiftii | reverse complement strand
CTTCTTCTTCTTCTTCTTCTTCTTCTTCTTCTTCTTCTTCTTCTTCTACTTCTTCTTCTTCTTCTTCTTCTTCTTCTTCTTCTTCTTCTCCTTCTTCTTCTTCTTCGTCTTTTTATTCTTCTTTTTCTTCTTCTTCTTCTTCTTCGTCTTCTTCTTAATTTCTTTTTTTTCTTTTTATTCTTCTTTTTTGTCTTTGTCTCCTTCTTCATTATCATCGACTTTTTTACTTCTTTTTCTTCTTGTTTTTGTTCTTCTTCTTCTATTTCTTCTTCTTCTTAATTTCTTCTTCTTTCTTCTTCTTCTTCTTTCTTCTTCTTCTTTCTTCTTCTTCTTTCTTCTTCTTCTTTCTTCTTCTTCTTCGTTCTTTCATCTTCTTCTGCTTCTTATTTTTTTTCTTCTTCTTGTTCATCTTCTTCTTAATTTCTTCTTCTTCTTTTTTCTTCTTCTACTCTTCTTCTTCTACTCTTCTTCTTCTTCTTCTTCTTCCTCCTCTCCTTCTTCTCCTCCTCTTTTCTCCTTGTTGTTTTCATTTACCATCATCTGACCGTTATTTTGTTCTGCCGGCTACCATACAGATATTGATGAATGCAAAAAGTATGATATGCGAGCTGACGACGCCAGGGATGAACTGAACGATGTGCAGAGCCGAGACCCAGGCCACCTCTGTCACGAGAAGGCCACATGTATTAATACTATTGGTTCGTTTAAGTGCGAGTGTGTTCCCGGTTACCATGGTAACGGAAAAATATGCTTGCCAACTAGTTTCAACGAGCATGAGTTGTTAATGAAATGTAAGTCTATTTTAGTTATTACCCCTTTTACAGTCCTTCTCCTTTTACCCATGTACTCGTCCTAACAAATATTCTGGCTTATCTGATAAAGTTCAGATTTGAGTGCCTCTCAGAGTTTGTGAATCATGTCTCTTCAACAAAACTGCAACCCGCCTAAAGGCTGCCTTTTTGAACAAGGCCTCAGTCTAAACTGCTGAATTCTCAGCTTTTTTAAATCCATACTTCTACAAAGAAGACAAATTTGTACGATATGACTTTTGGATAATATCGCAGGTAGGGATGAACTTTTGTCGAACACTTAACAGAGGACAAGAGGCCTGTTTTATTGCACGTGCTCCACGAGTGAATGTTAAAACACAGATATAAGTTGATATTTTTGAAAAAAGAAATAATGTTAGCTTTAACTGGGTTGAAGGTATGGGCATTTGCGTTTCCATTACGGAAAACAGTACATGTAACGAAATCTTGAGGTAACAACACCTAATTCTTACAATCTTTGTTTTTCAGGAATTTTTTTGTTTCAGACATGTTGTAGTTTTTACTTACTGCACTGTCAATGATAACAAAGGAAACATTCGAGTAATTTTGATCTTAAAAGAACACTGACCTTCAAAAATTTTTACTGGTTCTTATTTAAAAATAGTGCACGAGTCTTCTGGTAAATTCGATAAATGACATTAATCTCCTTTTCACCTCAGCAAAACGAAGAAACTAATGCTAAACGAGCATCTCTGTTTCCATCACTGGCAACAGTAAATGAAACGTACTGTTTGGGGAACAGGACAAGTTATGCGGCTTTAATAAATTGGACAAAAGATTCTATTTCCTTTTTTACCTCAGCAAAAAGAAGAAACAAGCTATACGCCTGTGGTACAATCACAAGCAACAACACGGCACGCAACCGGCGCATTGTCGGAGGGAGGACAGCACTCCATGGAGCGTGGCCTTGGCAAGCTGCTATACTTTACAAAAACTACGGTGAGCCTATTTGTTTTTTCGTTCTAGTTTTGAATATTACTCGTTTCGTATTTGTTGTTCTTGTATCTTGATTTTGCCTGCCCCTCCCCTCTCTTGACAACTTGCTGTGGCCAGTCTAATGATTGTCTCGTCGGCTTATTATTTGCTGTGTTGTTTTGAAATTGATTTACAACATTTTAAACTCTTACAACGTAGCTTTCACTGCTACACATTTCTCGTAACTGAAATCTCCAGTTTGAAGTTTTGCTTTGGGATTCCGCAAATCAAACACAAACAAAACAATGAGGTGTGCGAGGTTAGCGAGAAGTTAGGTCTGACTTCCAACCAGGAGGTCCCGTGTCCAATCCCCGGCCTGGTGAGTGCTGACCTTTGTGCGACCTTCTTTCGCCACACCGTTCGTGAACAGAGACGTTAAGCCGTCGGTCTAGTCTCCTGGCATGCTATCTCTGGGGACTTAAAAAGAACCCACACACTTCTCGAAAAGAGTAGGGTACAATCCCGGTGTTGTCGTGAGGGCGACATGGGAGATTACGCTTAATGGATGTTAAGTGTGTTGCCCTCAATAAGTAAACTGTGTTTACTTTAACTAACCGTGTTTCTCCGAAATAATCTAGCCAGAACACATATGTGCATACATGTTCATTTTGTGGTTGGATTCGCCAGTAAATTCGTAAAAATGATTGATATCACCCTAGAACAAACTTTAAGTCAACAAAAATACCTCTAGATTCGCGTAGAAAACAAAACAATATCATAAATATGATTTCCTGGTGGCAACGTATTATCAGCAATACTATATCATCATCATCATCACTATCATCATCATAAGTGGTTATTATTATTACGACATCTCGGCATCTTTTTACACAATCCAGGACCGATTATAAATCGTAACACAACAAAGTAAATGAAAAAGCGGGTGTATAACCACTGTCATGCGTATGAGTCAACCGTGAATGGTTTCTATTTTTTTAAAAAAAAGTTCTCACCAATCTATTTTTGTTTTTCTCTTTTATACTCCAATGTAAAACTCATTCGCCTGACGATGGTTTTGTAGTTGAACCAAAACTTATCCAGAAAATTTCCATTGCTCTTGTTCAACTGCCTGGAATGCTTCGTCATAAAATCTCCCAAATTCGCTTTTATCCTTTGTTATCTTGCTTTGTCAATGTCATTTGATTTTGGTCATATTATTTCGTACGCGCATAATGCTTAATTTGGACACTGTCAAAAAAATTTTTATTTTTCTACACATGTGTAGGAAGAAAATTCCTTTTCAATGGTGCATTCATCAAACCCCGTTGGGTCTTAACGGTTGCGAATGCACTTAAGCGAGGTGGAATCCTTGTGAAGCCCCAGAAACTTCAGGTAGCCCTTGGTAAGTTTGACGAGTCGGCACAAACAGTCCCTTCAGGTCTGATTTGGCTGTTGTATGTAGTACTACTAGTGACCTTTGAAAAAATGTAGGACTCTATAATACTATTAAGCTCCAAGTTACCACAACATCCAACTCGATCCTTGTAGTTTGAGTTGGCCTACGCTTTTCCAAAACTACTCGATAGAGTAACAAAATCGAATACAATTGAAGATACTAATTTGCCTAATAACAGAAAAACTCCATTTTCGCAAAATCTCTTTGTCAAAAATGCCAAGTTTCGTACAATTTACCTTTCTTTCTTTTGTTGAATCTACAAAATGTTTGAGCAAATTTGTCTCTTTTTTAGTTTGCATGCAGGAAGGATCTTATTTAGCAGTCTTAGCCTAAATTTTTTTTGAAAAGTTATGACAGTTTTCTGGTGCTACTCGTTGCTACGGTTTAAATACCTATGCAGAGAATTCCATAGTAGGCAATTCAACTGCAATCAGTTGATAAACAACTAAGCTGGATGTATGCGAGCTTAAACGATATCTATTGAGGGAAACCAAGAAAGAGTAGCACCTCTTCAAGGAACTGAAAAAGCGTGCATGGTCAGATAGCTTAAGTTGGCAGAATAGAATTGGAGCTGTGCAAAATTATTTATTGAAAAGAATAGCACAAACAAACAATAGTAGTAATAACAATAGTAAAACAACAATAATATCAGTAATATAATAACTCGTAGGATTGAATAACGTTTTTCACATAACCAGAAATCTGCAAAGCAATTCATAATCACTTACTAAAGAATTTGGTCATGTTAAATGATTTGACGGTATAAAATTCTTTTGACAATATACCATTCTTAGTACTCATTCTGTTTTCCATACATTCTACCTGGCAGCGTGGAACTCCTTTGCAATCAAGCTTCGATAAGCTATACACGAGACATAAAAAAAGAATTTTAAGGGATAAATAAACTCATTCAAACAAGTTGTATTTCGTTAAACCATAGTTTGTGGCACAATCTCACTGCATCACCTCCTTCATTCTAGGAGAGCACAACCGTCAACAACTGGACGGAACAGAGCGATATGTTCGAGTGAAACGAATGGTTATCCATCCAAAGTATAACCGCCATACACTTTCCAACAACATCGCGCTTCTGGAACTTGCCAAACCTGTTAAACCTACTTCCCACATTCGAACGGTAAGAACATCCTTACTAATAATGGTTTTAGTTTACGCTACAGTTGCTCCGTTCTCATACGTTCCAGGTTTCTATAGGAAACTTTTCATCCAAACCTCTCTCAGGTTAGTGTCGGTGTCAGGGTTAGTTATTCCCGGTAATTTAGGAACTTTAAGATACGATGACGTTGAGCCACGGCGAAAACAAGAGTTCCCCTAACTAGTCTTCCAGTGTTGTTAATATTTTCTTAAATATATTATTTTTAAAAATTTTCAAAATTAAAACATTTGATAATATTTACATTCTCAAAATACTTTGTTGCTGGTAACTGATTTATCTAAAGAGAACTTACAAATACACACAGGTCTGTTTTACAACGATTGCAGCAAAATTGTCGAGGTTCGGAGTACTACTCCTTTTTGGAAGTATTACACATGTTTTATTAATGGTTTTATCAAATAGAGTTTTAAAAGGGAAAGTGAGCAATGCCTGTGTTTAATATGACTATCAAAAAATCTTTTCAGTGTGATTGGTGTTCTATTTTGTCTTATTTTGTTGAATTTCGTTTCTTCAGCGAAGCGAGGAAACGACAGCGCTTGTAACGAATCTTTGGACGCGTTCTGCGATGGTGCCTTTTGATCAGGCCGGCACGACAACGCGTTCTGATTGGGAAAACCCTGACGGCTTCTTATTTTGCCAACTCACTTTTGCAGGTTTGTCTTCCGCGGAAAAAGAGAGACGCGCGTCTAGAACAACCGCCATTCTCCGGTTATGTGGCCGGGTGGGGCTCAAAGAAGAAGCTCCGCTTGGGAGAAAGCACGGGCCCCCTGTCACCGACCCTTCAACAGGTGGAGGCACCTCTGGTATCCAACAAGGTGTGCAAGCGATCCACCATCTATACTTATGATCAATCAAACTACTTTTGTGCTGGTTATAGGAAGAAAGCCAAGGCTCCGTGCTTCAGCGATGTGGGCAGTCCGATGGTGGTCCAGAGCCCCAAGACAGGCCGATGGGTGGTTCTGGGATTGTTCGGGTGGAGTGAAGGTTGTGGTCAACCCAATAAGTACGCGTATTACACACGAGTGACCAAATACAGACGATGGATCCTATCCGTGCTTCACCGGGTGCACTAAGCATGATGGGATTTCAGATAAGGAACTCAGACGAACGACCAACAACACGCACTGATTTGAAACAAGGCGTGTATTGGCGAGAATATTACCCATAACTGACATGTGATCATTTGAGCTCACTTTCACTTCTATAGGCAAAGACTGTACTGCCGAGAAATAGTAGAGCATGTTTACTTCTAATACGGTTATTATCCCCGTTTCGTCTTGTTGTTTTAAAATAAGATGGAACGCATTTGGCTCCATTAAATTAATACTATTTAGTACGGTGTCAAGGATGTTCCTTAAGAATTTGGGGTCTGATAAGTTCTTATTGCAAACAAAGCTCTGATTTGAAATTTTAAAACAAAGTTGCCGATATCACTTCGTTATTCGCTTATATCCTCGATTGGTAGAGTCGTTGCAAGAATTGCCTGCGGCATTAAAATACAGGTGTCGTTTTCGACGTTCTCGTTTCTTTTTAATTAAAATAAGCAATTATTCCCTCAGAAGTGGACTAGTGAAGATCCGTGAATGTGGCGAGGCGGTTATCTTTCACTAGCCACAGACACTCGGCGAAAAGGTGTTCTAGTATACTGTTTACAAAAATCTCAGTAATATATGGAAGCACACACCTTTTCACGCGCGAGAATTTGTAAAAAGAAATCCGAAACATCTTTGTCGAATTTAGACCGCAACTCTTCTGTTTCAAATAATTTTGTGTTTTAGCTGAAACAAGGAAAACCTATTACTGGTTACCGACAGACAAACCAAAAGTCGTGTTTTTTTTCTGTTGCAGACTTCATGGTAAAAATTAAGTGAAACGGGACGCCATTTTAACTAGTGTCATGGATGAATGCTGTAAGGTGAATAGCTAACGTTTAGGCCGCGAAATATACATGTACTTACTGCAATGAAGAATAACTGAGCAGAACCGAAATAGAAGTACAAAATTTCCGAGCTTGAGTAAGCACTCAGAGCACGTGAAAAGTACAGCGTTTGCTAGTACTGGGTATTGCCAGTTTCAACAGCCAATCAGAGCACTTGAAAAGTGATATTTGCTGGTTTCACGTAAGATACCAAAGCGTTTGAGCAATTTTGCATAAGAATTAAAATGAACCGTGCTTGGCCTTACATTAAGGCAATTTAAGTGGTTTATTTTGTTTTAACATTTGAATAGACTGCTTGCGAACAGTCTCTTCCTGTTCTTCAGAATCAATCGAGGAAACGCAAAAATCAATCCACGAGAAGATTGCGAGCGTGATCCTAGCAGTTTTCTCGCCGACTCGCTCGCTGCTTTCGTTTTTTGTTTCCTCGATTGATTCCTAGGAAAAGAAGGAGACTGCTCGCAACCTAACATTTGAAGGGCGCTTCTTGTGTTCTTCTTCTTCGAATTCACATCACCACTTTAGCCAAAAAGGCTATCGACCATTTTAAGTCTAAACCCGTACCGTAAGACTTCATTTGAACCGAAATACTATGTAGTAAACACAGCATGTATCTGTAACCTGCACTGCATAAGACAAATATAACAACGTCAGATCACGCAGTTCGCAAAATTTGACAGATTAACGAAAAAAACTGTGCTATCGTCATAATTTTAAAAATATTTTGTTGTTACTTATAGTAATTGTTTGAATTGTTTAAAGCGACTGCATTATGATGAAAACACGATAAACATAATTATATTTATATATCAAGTTAACAATACGGTCGTGTCCAACTGCACATGATTGGAATAATAAATGTTTACAAAAAAGGCCCGCAGTACGTGCACGTAGCTACTATTTTTACAGTTAGGGACTGGGTAGCATGCGTAGCAAGTGTTTCCGTGGAATTTCAAAGCGCGAGCAAAGCAGCGAGCAAATCTTGGCCGCGAGAGAAATGGGGGTGAGCAACATTTCTCGCGCGGCCTCAAACTTGCTCGCTGCTTTCCTGGCGCTTTGAAACTCCACGGAAATGCGTCCAACGCAGCGAGGGTTAAGCCCCTTTGAAGTTATTATGGGAAGTCAATTTTTTTGACAAAAGCATCTTTAGAAAACTACGACATTGACAGTTGTTCTTTAGAATCTTTAAAAACCCCAAATAGAAAAGACCCGTGACCGTCAAAATTATTAGGAAAAGAAAGCATCTTTAGACAGTTGTTCCTTAGAATCTTTAAAAACCCCAAATAGAAAAGACCCGTGACCGTCAAAATTATTAGGAAAAGAGCAAAACACCTGAAAGCTGGAGAAAAGATTCACAAGCATATGCGTGGCAACCGTCCTCCAACAGTGAATAAACCAGAAGATAAAGTCACGGTAGGATTGCTCCAAAATGAAGGCACATTATAAAAGGCCGGGTAGTTTTAACGTATAAAGTCTCTTTTTTATTCTAAGTTTACATAAAACAGTTCAGAGTTGGATTTCTGTCAAAGATATCACAAGTGTTAGTTCTCAGGAAGAGAATGCAAAGAGGAAAAAGCAAGAACCAGTAAAAAAAAAAGAGGTTGCAACCAGAGAAATTTATCGCCTTTGATCCTCTAAAAGATGGCAATTGTCAGTTTAGCGCACTGTGTTTCTTCTTGAGGAAAAACACTAAGAAAAGAGATTTTGAGGTACTTATGAGAAAATCCTAACGACTCGAAGTTTTTCCTTGGAACTTTTTGGTGATCAAGGATGGGCCGAGTATTTGGCCGAAATGGGCAAATATTGCACCTATGGAGATTACATGACTTTACAGGCTGCATTATTTGAAAGAACCCATTCATTACTATGTGCGTACACTTGCAAATATTACAAAATGCTGCAGCCCTTAATACAGAATGCCGAGGTTAGGTTTATTACAATGCGCACTTTTTTACAAAGTGCCGCAATCGTTATTTCAAAAACGAACTCTAAATCAGTGAGCTTGGATACAATATGATGACTGAATGAATGGAAAGGTTCCTCCATGAGCGTATTTCTTTTACAATGCGAGCGAGTTATGGACTCGAGATCGCAGTTTGATAAATAAAATACGACTAAAAACCATGTTGCTTTTTCTAACTTTTACAGTATACATCAATCAAAATGTTTAAGCGTGCTAACTAGCAACAACTGTACTGTGTTGTATTGTGTTGTGTTGTGTTGTATTGTATTGTAATGGATATTGTATTGTGCTGTGTCGTGTTGTATTGTATTGTCAGGTTGTGTCGCGTTGTATTGTGCTGTGTTGTGTTGTGCTGTGTTGTATTTTGTTGTGTTGCGTTGCGTTGTGTTTTGTTGTGCTGTGTTGTATTGTGTTGTGTTGTGCTGTGCTGTGCTGTGTTTTGTTGTGTGGCGCAGTTTTGTGCTATGCTGTTATTTTTGTGTTTTGTTATTTTATATCAGCCATGTTATGTTTCGTTACGTTGTTTTATGTTGTTGTTATGTTGTGGTACGTTATATTAACTATTAGAATAGCTAGAAGCTGAGTTACTTGTAAAATTTCTAGCTACTAAGAACTCCTAGTTGTATTATAATAATACATATACATTGTGTTAATATTTATGTATATAAACACAGCAAAAAAACGTTAATATTTAGTGTTAAAATTCAATTTATAATTGTTGCTTGTCTGCACAGTCCATTATAAACGTAATTCTGAACCTCTTTGTTTTTACACGCGGCAATGAAAACACACGCTTACTTCCAAAATTGTATCTTTCATTGTCGTTGTGTGCAGACAGCAGGCAAACTGGTTTATGCTGGCCATCGCTCTCTATAATTTGTTTAACACATAAACGTTTATGGGGGCCAGGGTCCTACGGAACCCCAACACAAGATCTGAAGCTTTGCAGCAATTAAAATGAAACTTGCAGTACCCGTAGTCCGATTACGAACACAACTTCTTAAGTTATTTGGATGACGTCATCATTTTTTAATTTATACAGTTTTTTAGCAAATCCAAGTTTGAAATAAAAAATGGGGTTTTTTTTTAGTAAATTTGTTCTTGCTTCTTTGTTCTGTGCAAAAATATCGCGCATGCGCAACCATTAATTGCAAACAGTTATTTGCAGGTGACGCAGTGGTCACTCGCAAATCAAAAGAGTGGTAAAGTCATATGTCATAATACAATGTCATAGTAAATGCTCAATGGACTAACTGAAATAATACCACACTTCTGTACTCATATTTGATAATACTTAAATTCAAGCGACGGCTAAATCGGATTTTGTTTGATGTTGTGATCAAAATGTACAGCAATACGTTGGAGGTTGGTACGTCATTACAAACTGTGAAGGTAAAACCAAATATTATTTGTTTATGCCTTGTACTGCTTGACTTACTGTTTTCCTCTAAGAAAACAAAGTTGTTTAACGCTGTACCTGAAGTTTGTTTTCGGTTGTAACAAAGATTTCTGACATTTAGAGTCAACCAATTTGTTTTCATGATTAACTGGAAGTCGGCTGAGGGTAAAAAGGCAGTCGATGATCATCTCCAAACAACGACGCCAATCTTTTGTCTGGTGAATACCACGCAATACTGGAGAGAAGTTTAACGAACTTGAGCCAAAATCAGTTACATTCAAGGGCGGATTTGGAGGCTTGACAGAACTCGAGATCCCCCATTCGACAGCAACTTTGGAAACATTTTATAAGAGAAACACTGAAAAACTTCTGGAGCACAGATACCCTTTTCGAGTCCCCCCTGCGGTCCAGAATGGCAATTCGGGCCGTTCTTTTCCGAGACTTAGGGATTCGCCCCTGTCATTTGCGTGAGGTGTTATTTGAATTGTTGAAAAACTTGACGTTTTATCGCAACAAAACGACAATTCATTGGCGTATGGTTCATTAAACACCATTTTCCTTAACGAATTCCAACGCTCACCAGTCGTCTTGCAAGGGGAGTGTGTCCAGGGATGTTGAACGCTACACCCGCATAACGGTCGTCGGAGCTCGCCGTACGGAAATAAGGCGATACCACGTCACCGCACCAGTGGGTACATTTTTTCCAACATGACGTATAACCACTAACAAAAAATCCTCGATAAAAAGATGTGTCACATATCAGTAACTGATATTTGTAACTTTTACTTGCCACACCTTGCGATACCCACAGTCCATTGGATTGTGCTTTATCCCCAAAGTTCTTCACGGCATTTAGTTGTACACCAGACTCCCGCTGGAAGTAGGCGGACTGTTTTGTTATTTCGTCTATAAATAGGATTTCCTTAAACTGAAAATTAGAAAAATATATATACATATATATAAAAGATGAAATACTAGCAAATTTTGAAAATATATGCAAATCATATATAAATATATATGGTATCGGATTGAGTTCATTTGCCGCACGGCTTCGTTCGAACTCCACTCAGAAAATCCATATTCGTGTACATGAATGATACATACATCATTCTGTTACGAGTCATTCAGGATGGAAATGTTCGTTTCGAAACAAAATCTGACGGCATGTATCATGTAGATTCGGAGTAAGTTCGGAAAATTGTTGCAAAAGTTAGAAAGTCGAAACAAGGAAAGAGTTCAATAAATTGAGTTCGTTTGAAGAAGACATATGTTTTTGTTTTCTTTTCGTTTGCGTAATAACAATTATTCAATGTTCAAAAGTGTGTCAGTAAGAGTCAATAAAAATGTGTGTGATATAAGCGTAATACGGCTTTGCAAAATATTCTTCGCTATCACAACTTCCTCAATTGCTCCCCATTTTGTAAATCACAAAAATTCAATGAGCCACGATGTACAAACTGGTACATAAATTTGTCACTAGTCACATGATGAACGTGGTTATGGTGGCAACATTTTGCTCAAATTGCTTTAGAATAAATACTAAATTTTAAACAATAATTTTAAATTTAGTCTAAGAGTTACAAAGCCCTTAATTTCGTAAGGGTAAAACTAACGTACCTGTACATCGTTACAGTTGGACCGATATCCATTTTCCCCATAAGGACTTGTTGGAATGTAACTCACTTCCGTCTTAATATTCACCATGTTGTCGGTCGTGTAACACATGGTCCAGCCTCCTCCGTGTGACGTCATGTCGCAGTAGGCCTGGAAAGCATCTGAATGATCCCCTCCATTGGGGTCAAGCCAGAACACTCCATTTGGGTTACTTCCATTAAGACGTCGACGGATATCGAGACAGCTTTGGCCTGAATAAAGATCGCTGTCAGTATTATTCTAACAATGCGTGCCTTCTCAAGTACGTAACGTTGTTGCTCATTTGTAGTTATGCTTGCAACTGCCAAATTTCTTAGGAAGTTGTCCCATTAGTTGTTATGAAGTACAGCTTGATCGTCCGAGGTTTAAATATGGATTGGGTGACCTTGAATGGCATGTATGCTTTGATATTTTTTGGTAAGGTATGATTCAATTTAGCATGGTGTCGGCAACATCAAATGCAACGAGATGCCGAACGATGTGGCGCAACGAAACGTAGGGTTACGCAAGACGTCACAACCATTGACACAAAACAGTACAAAACAACGTAAAAAATATAATACAACATAATATAATTAAACGTGATGCAGCAGCAAGTCTCTGAAGGAGAGTTGGTACAATGTGCAAAGATGTAGTGTAATGCAAAGCCATGCGATGCGATGTAATCTAACTTAATGTATCATAACCAGTAATGTCATGTAAAATATAAAGCAATATATAATAAACAAAATGCATTGTAATTAATCAGTATATTACTTTATCTTAGTTACTGCATATATATTTATATATGTAAGTGGCAGGTGTGATGTGGTGTGGCATCGCGTTTTACTTGTTGTGTTGACATGTGATGTATAGTGTGGTGAATGGCAAATGTATAAAACTTCCGTTTGTATTACCGTTAAGGTATCTACTGAGAGTACATCCACTTTCTGTTGTGATTATTCTTCACCTTCACTTACCTGTAAGTGTTTCGCAGTATGTGCCAGTGTATCCGGGCTTACAGTTACACACAAAAATGTCTCTCCCTTCGTACTGCGGAACACAACCTCCCCCAGCGCCACAAGGTTCGTCCACACATGGGTTCTGTCAACGACATTTAAACACAAGTAACATACAGTGGTGAAGAGCTTGTTTCACAGCAGTCTTCTGTAAGATGCTTACAACAAGACACTTCAGTTAACCTTAAGTTTGAATAGATTTAGAAACTGATAATGATTATAATTAGAGAAAGAGATACGTGATTGTCGCCTAGAGTAACCAAACTGCCAAACGAGCCAGGCAACCAGAATCATTGAGTAATTTAGATAAGGTTCCGCCGGTACAACACAAGACAAATGAAAAGGAAAAGCAAAGGGAACAAAAAAGAAAAGCACAGATAATATTTGAAAATAAAACAATAACAACAATGGTTTACATGTATTCAGCATACACAATATTATTATCATTATTATTATTATTAATTATTTTTATTATTATTATTATTATTATTATTAATATTGTTATTATTATCATTATCATTATTATTATTTTTATTTTTATTCAGTTATTATTATTATCATTATTATTATTATTATTATTATTATCATTATTATTGTTGTTGTTGTCAATTGTCCTTGCCAAAGTCATGGTTTTTGCATATTAATGTATTTCTTCTTATTTCTTGTCTGAAAGCAAATCTTAAATGTTGCAAAATTTATTCTAATAGGTTTCCACAAAACATTTTTTAAACTTTAAAAATGCCAAAAACTGTCATGATAAACGCACTCTCCAGCATCAAAGTATTTACATTTTCACTTTGATTGAGAGTTTGAAAACGTTTTAGAGATTTCTATATCATTTTCCTACTTTGCCAAAGAACTAGAGACTTCTCCTATAAAACAGTTTAACGTAAGATGTAAGAATTCATGCACAGTAGCCAAGTACGTTTTGGTGACATTTTTGGTTGGTATATACTATGCGGCTTATACAACTTTTATTCCTTTATTAAAGTTGATGAAACGAATTCTACTTACATAAAATTTTGGATTCTTTTTATGTTTTTATTAGATAGCCAGAAATTCTGACAAACACGTCAAGAGGTTGTTCTTGATTTTCTACCGGGTGATTCGAACTGTGGCTCTTTAAAGACGGACGAGTAGTAGGTGCATTTTGGTTAAACGAGATTGCAATTATGTCAGTTTGCCAGCCTTTTTTCTAGCTTGATATTGAATAAATTTTGAGTTAGTTCACATCCCGGCATAATGTTTTTAGGGATACTTTAATTCAGATTAAATTCACAAATGATGACAATCATTTCCAATTTTTTTCATAACTTACATAATACATACTTTGGAATTCCCTAGCTGTCATCAGGTTTTCGAGAGTCGAGTTTGGTTAAGTCTTTTTAAGAAGGTCACAACTGAGTTATAATTTCAATTGTCCTATATTACCTTTAGGCTGGTTATGAGTTTTGGCTATAGTATTGATTGGGATTACATTCAGGGATTAGAGTTAGGTTTCAAAAAGCATAAATTGTTCTTATTGTAATTATTATTTTTATTAT
>JAOBYE010438530.1:0-13870 GCA_025403585.1 Parazoanthus swiftii | reverse complement strand
AACCAAATGGCAGACTCGTGAAATTAGGAAATAATTTCACTTGCGTTTTGTCAAAATTCTAATAATTTCCCTCGCCTTAAGGCTCGGGAAATTATTACAATTCTGACAAAACGCACGTGAAATTATTTCCTAATTTCACTCGTCACCATTTGATTACCCATACTTATTGTCAGGCAAAAATTTTTTAAAAAAAAAACAAAAAATTCTAATGTACCACCGTCAGTGGCGAGAAACCAAAGACAAAAAGCTACTTTGGAGACGTTTTCTGTCGTGTCCATACAATGTAGCCAGGTGAACAGCCAAAGTCTTTGGGTCACATGATATTTTTGCAATCAGTGATTCAGCCTGGCTGAACAAGGTCTCCAACTTGCAGCTTGGTAGACCTCTCCTTGTTCAGTGAATGAAGTAGGTAAATTCCAAATGGAATCTGAAAAAAAAAAAATTTTTACACTGCTATAATGTTTGCAGCCGCCAAATATACCTTATCTTTAAAGGCCAAAATCAGACGTCGCGTCATTCTTTGCGGTTTGTCATGTTTGGGTTACATCAAGTTAATCAAAAACGCACGCAAAGGATGCTGGGACCGTGATCTAGGTGTTTAAACACGGGTTTCAAAAGCTAATGACTTCAGATTTTTTTGGCTGTTTTTAAAAATAACAACAAATTAAATCAATATATAACAATAAACACAATATTCAGTTGTTCCAACGTTCATGGTCAGTTCCACTAGTAGTAATCGATGTAAGAAAGTAAGAGAGAGATTTACCGAACTAAAGATTGAACAAGAGCCTTTGCAAGAAAATCATTCTAACTTCCCCAACCGTTCATCAAACACTCCGTCCCTTACAGTTATTCATCTTTCTAAAAGTGTAAGGAAGATTTCTTCTGTCGCGACTGTAAGGCGAGCAGTCAGTTTTTGTAATTCCTAATACTGAAATTCCGAAAACTCAATTTTCCGGAAATTTCAGTAAGTGTATAAACGTTGTTTGCCAACGTTCTTCTCCATGTGCCTTGATTTCACACTCTCCCTTTAATTAATAAGGATTTCCATTACTACGCAACTATAACACTTACTGACCCAAAACACGAGCAAGGATCCATAACACGAGGAAGTACCTCACCTTTGAGCCCCTGGTCTGCGCCAGAGTCTTCAGTGGTTCTGTGCCCCTCTCCCCAGTCTTCTGATCAACACATACCATTTGGCATCGACTACATTGTCCCAAGCACTTTATTAGAAAGAGTAAACGTTAGACAGATGCACTGTCAGCCTTAAATATATGCACCACAAGGCGTACAGCCGAATTCTTGTTTCCTTTCTTCATATGTCCCTCGAACAGGTTTGGGAAAATTCTACCCTTTTCTTGCACTTGAGTGATGAGTCATGTATTCTCACAGCTAAACAACTTGTTTATTAATAATATTAAAAATAGTAAGGAGAAGACAATGGCTGATCAGAAGGGTCAAAAGGAATAAAACAAATCTTAAACTATAGGTTGTGTAACTTGTTTTATGAATGACTTAAGTGATACATCGGTTGTGAAGTGCAGGTCAACAGGTGTTCATTCACTCTCTCTGAGCCCTCCAGTTCCCCTCAAGATTTTAGACGTATTCAGCATGCGTTCCACCACTAATCTAATGACTTGTTGTTAAAACTGCAGTGAACTCGAAACGCTACACAACAAACGATAAGTTACAGGATTTACTTTCGAATTTTTTCGTAGCATATCATTTACTTACAACCGTAAGTTGTAGTATTTGTTAAATCGCTCAGTTTAACAGTGCAATTGTAGAATTCTCTACATTTTGAAACCAAATAAACGAAAGTAACGTTTTTCTTCATTAACAAACTTACTCCCTTTTTTTTAAGTGCATTGTAACTTACTACTGTTTTTACCGTGTTTCAACCTAAAAGTTTAACTTACCTGAAAATCTTGACTTCCAATTGTAATTTTCTTCCAAAACTCTTCCTCATAAGGCTTCGTTCCACTTATAACAATATTTGGTCGAAAACGATCAATGATGTCATCATCTGATAGGTCAGCAGGAATGCTTCCATTACGAGCTGTAACACACGAGAGCAGATCACGGGCACTTGCTCTACTGACCAACAGGAACTGGGATTCATTGGCCAGCGACAGTGCATGTGGATTGCTAGAATCCACTGCTCCTACGGACAGAACAAAGATGCGTCGAAGAAAGAAATATATTCCTGCTTTTTTAATTCGTGGATTTCGAGAACAAATTTCATGGGAAACATTCTGCTCTTCACGATAAGCCAAAATTTGTATTCTCGTAACACGATTTTAGTAGAATAAGTTTGAATTGCATGTAGCTGCAAAAACTCTACAGAGGACTTACTGTACACATCTTGATAACAAACGAATACATTTTGTATAAATTTTAAATTATTATTATTAACAAATACTATCAAACATAGGCCAGTGATTATCTATAAATTGTACGAAAGCCGTTAGAACGATAACTAGTGAGTCGTTATTCCTTTCACCAGTAGCTGTTGAGTACAAGCGTTATGTGATCAGAATGTTTCAGCATTGAAACGGGCCGAAAACTACTTTAATTCTCGAGAAATCGCAGGACCTCATTTTTAGAACACATTGGAAAAAATTTCAAGTAGAATAGAATGTATCTTTGCTCATTTAGTGTGATAAGGTATTTGCAGGCTTTTGTGGTGAGAATTGTGTCTCCGCTATGAAGGTACCTTAGTCCTTATGAAGAATATTTGGAAATCGAGAAACTTAAGATTTCAAACTAAGCTAGGACTCTTAAACTCCAATGTAAGATCAGTTCTACTATATGGCTCAGAAACGTGGAGAACAAACAAGCACACCATAACCAAAGCTCGGACATTCATCAACAAATGCCTGAGGAGCATGGATACTTGGCATTCGGTTGTTCGACAAAGTTACCAACGTAGAATTGCAGAGAGGACCACAACAAGAACCTGTGTGTGACACCATAAAAACAAGGAAGCGGCGATGGATATAAAACCAACCACGGATGTTACAAGACACGCCCTGGGCTAGAACCCAGCAGAGAAAAGAAGGAGAGGAAGACCAAAAACCACGTGGCAAAGGATAGTGGAGGACGAAGCCACGAAAGCTGGCAAGTCTTGGTCTCAGATAGCCAAGATGGCTATTAAATAAAAAAATGTGCGTTGGAGGGCATTCCTTGCTCATCACTGAGCGATGGGCACAAGTAAGCAAGTATGAAGGTACCTTACTGTCATCTAGGCAGTGCTTCGGGATATTCTAATAGTTTAGCGCTAGTGACATTTACTTGCAAATGTTCTAGTTTAACAAATTTCCAATTTTATAGCACAATGTGAGACCGATTTCGGTAAATGATTCCCTGTTACAACAACAAAGCTAAGATCACAGCTGGGAATCCTGGTGGCTCAGATGATCACTGGACAAAGCCAGCAAAATACCATTTAGGAAATACATGCAGTATATACAGTTTAAACGAAATCAAGAATACATTTTAATTTGTGTTTTTGATAACGCCCAGTTATTTTTGTACCGTTGTTGTCATGTAGCTTGTGCGAACTCTCTTAAACTGTAAGGTTTTAAGAGCTTCGTCCACAACATCCCGAGTCTTGTAACATTTATCTCAGTGTTGGTATGGTTGGATAGCCCAGAATTACCATCGCGCCTGTACATAAACCGTTTGTTAAACTTGTACCTTTAGGAGACTTGCACTTCCTGATATTATTGGCATTCTGTTGTAGCAATCGACAAGTCTTCCCAAGGAACTTGGAGAACCACAGCGCCGCCTCTTGTCCGCAGTCGAGACCCACAACCCTGCGGTAAGTATCAATATGATCAAAACATGACTAAAAGGCAGCGCAAGAGCTCTGATATACACCACATAGTCACCCACGTAAGAAGACTTTGGGGAGTCAATTTGTAGGGGACCACCTGTCCTATTTTGTGCTCACATACACAATGGCGAATCTTCAAAGTAAGGTCGGCGACACCTTAACAAAAACAATTTTAAAAAAAACGTTTGTCTCCAACCTGTCCCCGCATACTCTCGTTGGACACATTGTTGCTTCACACTTTTGTTGAGTGTCTTGCGAGCGATCAAGAGGAATCTCTAGAGTCTCCATGCCTGTCGTGTCAACAAACAAGCAAAACACACGTGAAATAAATAAAGAAAACTTTAGCAATGAACGTTTCTACTTTAAGACAACAGGACCTTACGCAACTAAGACGGGAACGTCATCAAGACGAATGTTGGGTTTGTAGAATTCATTCGTTACTTTTTAATTTTGCGTAAGGTCCTTACTGCTATCTGATGGGCACATGTTATTCGTTGCTGAGTACTTCATAATCAAACGGATCTACCCTGAAACTACATTGTTCATTAATAGTCTGAGCTGGTTTGGAACCAAAGTGTTTGGATTTTCAGCGCAGTTCTAAATTTTACGTCTTTTATAAATTTGCATATTTTTCGTATACTTATTTTTAGCGCTGTCTCACAAAGAAATGCAGCTGCATGTTGATCAACTGTTCTTTGTTTGTTAACACATCTTTTGACACTATGTAGGTGTCGTCACAACTGTTGACATCATCATGAAAAGTCGTGCAGTTTGTGAGTTGACTTCGAAATTTTCGCTAAAGAGTGACTAAATGCTGACAATTTTGCAAAGGATTCTATGTACCTATTTTGTAGTTTTAAATCGCTAAATGCTATTTTCTCGAACAAAACTTGAACAAAATCTAAAAAACTTAAAAATCCAAGAGGGCCGCCAAATTTTGGAATTTCGGTTGCCATGTGAAAGTGCCTGCGACAAAAGTAGAGGGGAAGGTCCGATTGACCACCCTCTCAAGTGTTCGTGTAACTTTGTTTTGTTCAAGGCTTCTAGGGTTAACGGACTGACATCAAATCTGAAGCAAACTTCAATTCAACTGTTTCAGTAGGAAAATAATTGCTAGGTGAGTGGTTTCTTCAACCCGTTGTCTTTCAATTTTTTGTATTAGTTTATTAAATGCAAGCCATTTAGTAGACTTGAATGAGGATTCGGGGAACCTAATCTATATAATCATCTGAAAAACAAATGAATTAACCATCATTCGGAAGCAACGCCACCTGTAGGAAGGCTGGAGATGGTCATATGACATGCACGAGCACACAGCAATACCAACCTGGCGCGGTTACCAACAAAGTCTGGCCAGGGAGATCCAAGGTCGGTTTGACCAAACACAGACGTGGCTCTCGCTTCTGGCTCAGACATGCGCCAGACTCATTGACCACCATCCACTGTCTGTCATAAGCAAACCCTCTTGGACCAACTTCCCATTCACTGACCTACAAACAGTTTGTAAATATTCATGCTATAAATTACATGTAGTGATTCCGGGGCCAATTTGCCTCCACAACATACAAACTTCATGGCATTTGTTTCAGCCGCATTCGCCAAAAATAAAAAAGACTTACAGCTTTCAAAGCACTTTTAACTGATTTATAGTTTTAGTGAGCTTATATTCATTGGTTGGGCCTATAACCGGAAGAAACTCTGCGTCTCAAAATCGATCAACCTTAAAATGACAGTAAACACACGTTAACACCATTTTGACTGTCTGCAAGTTAGACTCTGAAACAACAACCCAGCTAAACTCCTCCTTGCTTGAGGAGGTTGCTACTACAAGAAATTAATGAGGGCATCAAAAATTACCCCCTTCTCTAGGAATCGTTTCTCTTTGGGGTTGAATGTTATTTTTAGCACAGCAACTCTTTCATGCCGTAGTTTTAATAAACTCACTAGCACAAACAGACAAACCTCAAAGGCAGCACAAGACTTGATTGGATAGAGACAAATTCTCTGTAGCAGCAGCCGTCCAACTGGTTGGTCTCTAGAATCAGCCACATGACAAACATCAACAGTCTCCATGGGATTGTAACAATGACTTGTGTCATCGCTGCTGTGACTAATATCTGGTCTGTTGGCATCTTGCTTCTGCAGTGCAATAGCGTGGACACCCAGGCAGACATCCGGGACACTCACAGCACCTTGTGATTGAAGCCCTCTACCATCAACCTCTCCATACCAAGAGGTTTCCACCAATGCAGCTGAGGATTTCCCTGTTACTGAATCTTGCAGTGTAAAGTCTTTACGTCCACTGTCTTCTTCTGCTGAAGGGGTTCTACTGATACACGTTTTATGATCGTGTACTAGTGTTACAGTTAGATTTGTTGACTCCGACTTCAATATTTCATTAGAATTTACCTTTCTGCCAGAACTACCAGCTGCTGTAATGCCTGTAGAAGTCCGCTTTGATTTCTCCACAAAACATTCTATTATCATATTTAGAAAAGTCTGTGCATCACTAAAGTATGACATGTATCCAAAGGAGATCCTTACAGCACCTGTTGGTGATCCATTAATGAGATCCATGTTATCACCACACACATGGCCTGTAGAGAGGTTGGCTTTGACCTGTTCATTAGACAGACCAAGGTGTCGCTGACAAGCTCCCGTGTTACAGAAACACCCTGTACGAAGGTGTATGTTGTAAAGACTTGCCATCTTTTCTACCTAAAATACAATACAACTTAATAAACTTTCAATTTACAAATTTAATGATTGTCAACGTTTGTCAAGCGAGAGTTGGAATGAATGATCAATTCCTCAACCCTCAAAAAGTTCTAACTTTAAACTTATTTGATACTGACACTAACTGCAAGGTGAAGATAGATGCTGATAAACTTGTGGGTGTGAAAGGGCATTTCGGAAGCTCCATGCATCAACTTTGATGTCTCTCCACTAGAACTCTTTATTCATTTACCTTCAGTTGCTGTTTTTTTAATGGCAAAACATTTTTTAGAAAGTTTTGAAAAGTTCACAGTAGAAGTAAAACTGATTTAGTTATGTACCCTGGGCACCATCAGTACAGTTGGCTG
Organism: Parazoanthus swiftii; assembly: GCA_025403585.1. NCBI lineage: Eukaryota > Metazoa > Cnidaria > Anthozoa > Zoantharia > Parazoanthidae > Parazoanthus > Parazoanthus swiftii. The sequence continues at coordinate 6,946 of JAOBYE010438530.1, read as the reverse complement.
AGCAAACTGTCTCTCACTGTCACTACCCTCCCCCACCCCATTCTCTTCTACTGTGTATATCTTTCACCTACCCACCCTCGGAAACCCAGGGTGTTGCAAGCACAAAAGCAAGGACACACGGGGGAGGGGAAGGGACACCGGGGGAAAGGGGAAAAAGGACAGGGACATAAAAGGGACCCCTTTCCTCTCCCTTTCTTCTCCCCAGTCCCAACTCTTCGCCCTTCCCATCCCCTGTTCTTCTCTGTTCTTCTCTTCCCGACGCCCTGGGTTTCCGAGGATGTCAATAACCCAACTCACCAACATACCTCACTGTAACCGACATATTCCCCACTGGCACGGCAAATGTTGAAACTAATAACAGGGCCCTGTGTAGTAACATCGTTGAATTCTGTATCACAATACAGTCTGCAGACTCCTTGTCCATTGTAATGTTTCAGGTCCCTCATTGTATGGTGGACGTATTGTGCCAACGAGAATGTGTGACTACTGATAGCTTCGATTCCACCAGTGATTGCCTGTAGAGTGTCAAACCCATGTGGCAATGCTATGATGTCCAGGAATGAGACTGTACCATCCTCAAACCTGAGGTGTGAAATTGAACATGTCAATTTCACTGATTGTAATATTCTAGACGAACAAAGATTGTTTGAAAACAACCTGAAACATAATGACGTATAAAGGTGGGTATCCATACAATTTAAAGAGTTATATAAATCAGTCAAATAAACTTAATTAGCATCTTTTTGACAAACTGACTAGTTTGGAAGAAGTTTTAAACCATTTCAACTACTCACTGATTTTTATTGGGCAAACGCCAACATATCTTTCCAATTACATGGTACCAATAAAATAACTCTGTCTGTCTGTCTGTCTGACCCACCTCCCTTCCCTTGGGTCGGATTTACAGTCAAGCTTACTGCTATGTTTAGGTTTAGGGGTGGGGTGGGTGGGTAATTGAAATTGTTATATCAATGTAGGTTTCTGGGTAACTATCCACCTCCCTTCCCTTAGGTCAGGGCTAAGGTTGGGGCAAGGTTTAGGGGAGGGGTGGGTCGGTAGTTGAAATTGTTATATCAATGTAGGTTTCTGGGTAACTATCCACCTCCCTTCCCTTAGGTCAGGGCTAAGGTTCCGGTAAGGTTTTGGGGAGGGGTGGGTGGTCAAGTGGTTAGAGTGTCTGACTCCTAACCTAAAGGGTGTGAGTTCAAACCCTGGCCTGACCACTATGTCGTGTTCCTGAGCAAGACAGTTTATTCAACTTGGTCCAGTTAACTCACCTGCATAAAGAAGTACCACTCTTTCTGGGAGCTAACCTGATATGGATTAGTGTTCTGTCCAGGGCAGGGAGGGGGAGGGGGGGGGGTTGGGTCACAGACTCTCATCTGCTTAGCACTGCAGAAATTGGAAATACAGTAAGTGCTGACCTTATAAATTACTTGGCTCTGGAAAGGATTCAGGATTTTTAGGGGAGGGGTAGCTGGGTAGTTGAAATTGTTATATCAATGAAGGTTTCTAGGCAACTACCCACCTAACCCTCGAATTAAGGAAAATTTCCATGTTTTAAAGAAAGTAGAAATTAACTGTTTATTACATGTATATAACTAGTTAAAATTGAATGTTATAAGAATAGTGAGTCCTCATTTTTATTTATAGAAAAATGAGGTGAAAACCAAGGTCATTTTTTTATTTTCCACAAAGCTCTAGCAAATCTTTCAAATTGAAGTTTCTTTACCTTTAAATCACAGATTAAAGTAAAATTATTTTCCATTGTTTAAAATGTCTGTTATCAGTTTGAATGGTCACCTAAGTTTTAATGCTTAATTGTATTACATCCTAGAAATTCTGAATTTGCCAACTGAATGAACACACTTGTGTAACTTATGGTCGCACACTGCAAAATAAAGGAATAACCTCAAAGGACACTCCTAATTTTTCAAAATCTTATGATCTGAAGAGCTGGGCTATTGCAGTACACTTTCTGATAACTCAATATCTCTGTAAATAGAATGTAATTCCAATTCCTGTTTTCTGAAATTCTTCCTTTCCATATATGGCTGGCAATCATACCTGGTTTCCATAGTGTTAAGCTGATGAGAGTCTGTAATACCAGCCTCCAGCAGAAGCTGATACTTACCATGTACTTATCAATATTATCTTATGTGGTGGAGTGCTTTTCGACTGCTGGTTTATGTAGATCATAGCCTCCTCTGCAGGCAACTGTAAAGTGAAATTATGATAAAGCAGATAGGGTGAATGATGGTTATTATAGGCTAATGTTTGGTTAATACATTCCTCTCTTTTCTCCTCAATCTCCTTCACCCTCATTAACTATACATTAGCCTACAATAGCCATCACTCACCCTATCTGCTTCATATTTCGCTTTAGAGTTGCTTGTGGAGGAGGCTATGTAGATCAGAATACTCACCTCTCTGAGAGACTAGATTTTGGAAGATGGAATCTGTCTGTTGATATTGTTGCAAGAACAGTACCTCCACCATAGTAACGTTTCTGTAACACATGGGCACTTGTGTTCTTAACTACGAGGGCCCCCAAGCCAGTTGGGAAACCAAAGATCTTGTAAAATGAAAGTGGAACAAAATCTACTGGATAAGTGTTAAGATCTAATCTTGATGTGCTGACAAATGATGCAGCATCTAAAAGAACAAACCAGTTGTCTCTGTTGCGATGTTGTTGACAGGGAACTAGAGTACCATTCTGTATACCAGTCACCCAATCAAGTGGGTATTTCCTTCCAGAAAAATTACACAAAGCTGGAAAGGCAAAGAGATTTGAAGCAGAGTCAGATGAATGACCTGTGCATTTGTTGTTAATTAACTTGCAATGACTTCTGCACCATTCACCATTTGCTTTACAAGGTTCATTGTCAAAATTTGGATCATGTTTATTCTTGTGATCCAATTGGTTAGAATTTTCTGCAAGGACAGTTAACTCTTTAGTCTTAACACAACAAACATGTGCTCCATGGCTGGCAGCAACCTCCCTTATCCCCACAACTGATGTGTGATTATCCTCCAAGAAACAGAAGCAACTTCTGCTGTTATAAGCATCATCACTGTCATCACTAATGCTAAGTGAATGCCAATTAAAACATTCAGATATCAGTTTGAGGGCACTTGTTGCTCCTGCTGTGAAAATAACACTGTAATGGTCAGATGTTGTGTTAAATTGCTGCAGTATCATGTTCCGGGCTTGTTCAATGGCATCTGTAGATTGTTGACTACTGCTGTTTCTACTGTGTGGGTTGCCATAGACATGGCTGGACAAGTCTTTGTAAAACTTATCCAGTAAACTCTGGGGATAAAGTGCTGCACCAGTGCTGTCTAGGTAGACAAAACCTGCCATAGTAAGGAAAAGATAATTTAGTGTGAATACCGTATTTGACCGAGTAAGCGCCCACCTCCCGCGTGCAATAAATCAGGCGAAAGTTTGGGGGTGGGCGCTTACTCGAGCATGGGCGCTTACACGGTAAGTTTCCAAAGGTAATTTGTATTTTAATAGCCCTTTTCGAACGTGAACAAACACACAATTTGACGTTAAACAGGAGATTCTCACAGCTTGTTTCATTCTCTCACGCACTTTCTGCAGGCACCGTTTTTAACACGTTGTTTTCGTTATCCCCGGTACTATTTTCATGTGAAGAAGGAATACTGCTTCGTAATTTTTCGATCAAACACCGAACGCTATGCAGATTTTTTGCAATGCGACAGGTAACAGACTAGAGAGATAATTTAGCGATCGAGACAATTTGACAAGTTAAGTTTTTCGATCTTTAGTTGACCACAGATTATCTTTTTACGGTCTATTGATGACCGTATTATAATACAGAGCTTGTTTATTTTTTAAATCGCGGATTCATTACTGTTACTACCGGTATATCTTTGTTAAAAAAGTTCAATATTTAGCTGCAGTTTTGCTGTGATTTTGAAAAGAGATCGAAATAAATAGATCTCCGAAAAGGTCGGCGTTGGTCACGTCCTTCATGCAGGTTTTCTTTCGTTGTCAATTTCAGCCGCGTCGTTCAGGCGCCAAGCGAATGCAAATTTTATCCACGATTAAACACGCTACATTTTTGTTTTCGTATGCAGTTTATTTTCAGTGTTAAAATTAGAATGAAGGATGCAAAGCCAGTTTTATCGAAAATCAACAATTACAATTGCGGTCACAAATAACCAAGCGCAATCAACTCGTTCGCAAACGGAATCTTGATTCTCAAAGCTGGGACGACTTCACGTCACGCTTGAATACCTTTTATTGCAAATGCACTTTATTATTGTCAGATATTGATAAAACAACTTTTTCGAAGATTTTGAAGCGACATTAAACAAAAATGTTTTGTAGACTTTCTGTAATAATTTTATTATGACTACAATTTTATTGTTACTGCAGCAGTCCTGAAAAAAGAATTTTACCACAAATGTTTCTTCCAAAAATACCCCGTGCAATAACTTTCGTCTGAAAAGGGGGTGGGCGCTTACTCGGTCAACTACGGTACATGTTTGCAAGTGTTAAATGGATACATTAGAACACAAGTTATAAAGTAACATGTATGAATACTTTGTAAAAATAATAATATTTAAAATTATATAACAAAAAGACTTTGTTTCTCAAACAACACAATTATAAAAACTTCTCAGTGACTTTCCAATTCAAACTGAATTTAAACAAGGGCGCCCATACAAGAATAAAATCTAAAAGTTATGAAAAAAATAAAAATGTTGTTCTTGGTGTCTGCAAAGAATGATAGATGCTTCCTTTTACGAACAACTTTGGAGGAACAATGAAGCTCAGATCGCCAAAAATCTAAGAACAGTCTGAGGTTGGGAGACTCAGAGCCATAGCAACACTTGCAGCCAGAAAATATTTCAAGACGAAACACTGAGATATTTTGTGCATGCTTTCAGTTGTTAACTAAAAGCAAAAACTGGATACAGGACAATAGTATCAAAACTTCATTCAGGCTGTTTAGAGGTAGAAAAGGATCAGAATTCCAAGATCACGATGATTCATTCTATACAAAATATATTCCTACAGACTTTTGATTACATAATTTCATCAGACTCCATTAGAATACTGCTACTCACAACTCACCTTCTAGTCTACTAAATTCATCTTTCCGTACTTTCGATATCTTATTCCCATAACCATACCCCCTTTGATATATTTCCAAAAATTCATTTTCAGTTAAAGTCATATCATCGTTTACTCTCATCGACTGCATCTTTTATTTGCTCCTCCCCCAGCCGAGAAAATTATTCTTTTTCAGTGGTCAGCGGAGTTCAGTCCATTTCATTTAGCCTAACACGAAGTCTCCCTGCTACGTTCTTCGTTTCAAAATGGCAGCCAAGTCGAAGGGGAAGTTGGATATGCGACGTTTGATGCGAGAGCAACGCGAAACCTTGAGGAACAAAAAAAAGATCAACTCGCCACTCGCTAAATATCCTTTCAGGCGTGTTAAGTCTGTTATATACCGTACGATGGTCGTGGAGTGATAAATAGAAGTACAGTTCAGCTCAGTATTGGATGTCACAAGATAAGGGTTTCAGTTTTGGTGGTACCCATTTCAGCTTGCTCTCTTGTATCTACTTGTATGTGAAGTTCAGTTGCCAATTTATAAGGATGCTGCGTTTTCATATCAGTTTGCTGAACCTGACTATGTTAAAAGCTACCTTGATTAATGTACATGTATAAAGGTAAATGTATATTAAGTTGTAGCAAGTCTCAAGAGGTCTGTTTTCTATTTGTTTCAAGAGTAAGCTCATCTTGCTGATGAGTAGTAGTTAATAAAACACTAAATAATAATTATCGAGCTTAACTTTGTGTAAATACAGCAGCACTGGGCAGCTGTATTGTGTACTGTGCAATGCTCCAGTGAAGAACGATCTTCTATGGGAAGCTCATGTACAGGGGAAAAAGCATAAAGAGGTACAAGTTTGTTCTTCCTGACTATTTTATGTATAAATGCCTCACTATGAATAATGTGAAACTGACAGAGTTCTCCCAAAGGGCTGGTGACCGATGCTGGTGTTTTTCTGGAATCAGCCAACTTGATCTTTTGTAGATCTTGGAATTCAAAATTTTCTGGGGAATATGCCCACAGACCCTCTTTCAGTACTCTTTCTCCCCATATTTTACCTGTGTCTCCCCTAATTATGTCTTGTTTGGGATAACCCTGACTGAATAATATGTGTAATTAAGTTGTATAATCATACAGGTTGTATTACAGATGCTTGTGTCACAGTTATTAATTAAATTAGACAAAAGAACTTGAAAAGAAAGCCAGAAAAAGTTATGGTATTTATGCTAGCGAGTTTTGAAAGGAAACACACAGTCAATCATATGCATTCAATAAATTAGTTTATTTAAAACCTTGGTTTCTCAATATCAAATGGTTCAGAAAGCATTGAGTAATATGTACAGTACTAGAGGAAAAGTACTATTCAGGAGGGGTCAGAGAAAAACTAGGGGCTTGATTAGCCTAAAGTAATTTATGATGACAATTTATGTTGCTTGTTCATACAGAGAGTGAATTATTGATATGCGAGAGAGACTATGAGAATTATTTCTTATTTTGCATGCAACATAACACACAGATTACACACACAGTTGGGCAATATCACTGTACCACTTGCATTGTGTCAGTAAACATTAAATTTGTCCCAAATATGAGAAAGTCTTCATACATGAAGACAAAAATTATTTTATCAGAGCCCCTACCTGAAACAACAAATACACTGTTTTACTGTCCAGTTTTTATTTTTTTAGTGGAGAGAAGGGCTTTCTTGTTATAATTTTCACATATAGGCAGGGATTATGGCATTATGTGCTGGTGCGGACCCGCATAATCAGCCTTCCTCCGCATAATCCCGCATAATTTGTTAAGTAAATCAATATATGTGACTGTCCATGCGAAAACCTGTATAAGCG
>JAOBYE010438419.1:0-13735 GCA_025403585.1 Parazoanthus swiftii | reverse complement strand
TCTTAGTTTGAGGAAGTCCTACACGCTGTATACCGTGTGGTATGTGATCTTAGTTTGAGGAAGTCCTACACGCTGTAAACCGTGTGGTATGCGATATTAGTTTGAGGAAGTCCTACACGCTGTAAACCGTGTGGTATGCGATATTAGTTTGAGGAAGTCCTACACGCTTTATACCATGTGGCACGTGATCTTAGTTTGAGGAAGTCCTACACGCTGTATACCGTGTGGTATGTGATCTTAGTTTGAGGAAGTCCTACACGCTGTATACCGTGTGGTATGTGATCTTAGTTTGAGAAAGTCCTACACGCTGTATACCGTGTGGTTTTGGGGAAGTCTTAGACGCCGTTATACCGTGTGGTATCTGATCTTAGTTTGTTCCTCCGTTTTACTGACGCTGTATGTTGGAATCTTGTTAGATATTTGGAGAAGTGTGTGATGTACAAGAGAAAGCCAAGAAAGAAGGGATCCTTAAGGATGACTCTACCGCCAGTGTCCACGGCAGTGGAGAGCATATGGTCCAGGTACTCTTTTATCTCTGCCACTTCCCCGCCCATCCCTAGTGATATGGAATGGGTCATTCAGCACACCGTCTCAAAGCAAAGGGGTTTTTATTTTCTTTTATTTACTGTCACAGCGTAACAGTACAGTACTGTACCGACTCCATTAGCTCCACTCCACTCCACTCGCCTCTGTTTTACTCTACCCCACGATGCTTTGCTCTACTTCGTAAAAATAATTTTAAAAAATAAGATGTTTAACGAGTGCCCTGTCACAGGGGTTGATTGTCGTAGGGATGATTTCCGTGGGGGGTCCTCATGTTTTTGACTTACTTGAATATAGTATAACATACTTTACTATTGTCTATACTATATATCAAAATAATAATTAAATGAAAAATGACCGACTCTTTCTTACAACATGCGAGAATCTGATTTTGTTATATATTAAACATACTTCATAGTGTTTTGGCCCAAGTGTTAGCCAATTAAAAAGTGGAATGAAGTCATTCTTCATCAACTTTCAGCTGACCGGTGGAGACCTAATCTCCAACCTGATGGAGCTGGAGAGTGGCCGAGTGTTCGATTCTGGAAAGGAGGGTCTCACGAACATCCTAAAGGAGGGCGCAGCTCGTGTCGGTCTTATGAAAAACAGGAGAACCTCAGCCGAGCGGCGGCGCTCATCCGGACTCCGCAGAATGTCCACTGCATTTGCAAATCGCTAGTTGTTTAATGATGTTCACTTACTGAGAAAATCCGTTCGCTTTAGTAGTAGTATGTTCGTTTTAATCCAACTCTACGAAAGCAGATATTGAAGAAGTGTTGTCAAGTTTGATGCTCTTTCTACATATATAAACAATAAAGTAACATAACCAAAACATTTTTGTGGTCATTATTTTAATTTTCGTTATCTATATGACCTGATGACGTGTTTTGTTGGAGTCGTTCGTTGCTACTCACTTAGTGGGTCGCTCGGCCTAGAATGTTCTCCAGTTGGTCTGGGATCGATTCGAGCCGAGACTAAGTGTAGAATTGCACACATTTTAGGAATCCACTGATGATTATGTACTATAATAATATTTATTTTGAGAGGCGGTTGGTTGTATTCTATACAATTCAATTATGCGTACGGTTCGCAGAACATCCGTTCGATCCTTAGAAAAACCAGACGCGGGCCAACGCGCGGACAAGACCTCGAAAGTTCAATATCTATTTCCACTAAATCATTCTTGCCTCGCCTATGAAGTACCAATGAGGGGTCGTTTTAACGGAAACATTAACAACGTGAAAAATGGCGGCATGGAAACGACTCTTCTTTACCATGAGCTGGGAAAGTAAGAAAAATTGTGAGAGAAGTGGAGTTTGAGAGAATCGTGTTTCCCAATTAACTGCAGCTCCACCACTGGCACATATATTGGACTTGGATTTGGAGAAGAATCGTGTTTTCGACAAAACTTCTGCCACAACCCTAAGCTTTGCTGCCTATCAAGGCGATGTTTACATGTTACCTGATCGAGTTTCATGCCGGAACGACCTCATCCCAGTTCCATACTGATTACCGAGTCTCTATATTTGTTTACACGATGCGTTCTAAAATAGCATTCCGGCACGACTCATTCCGGAACGAGTTCATCCTGGTTCCATATACCAACTCTCTATATCCGTTTACGTGATACCTTCTATAATCGCATGTTTTCGATCTGCCGAGGTTTTTATCGCACTTTCATTCCAGAACGGCAACGTCTATGTAAACGTGGAACGATAGAACTCGTTCCTTTTGCTTTTAGCCCTAAACCTGAGCGAAACTACCCAAGAGCTCTTAAACAGAAGTCAGTAGAAACCGTTTCTTTTGTGTCGGACCCACTGGACGCCTTAGGAAAAATCATGTCTCCACCATAAATGCCGCTCCACCCCTGAGCGGAGCTACCTAAAAGCTCTTAAACTGCGACCAACATAATAACTGCCCTGACCCGTGGGAGCCCTGGACGCGTAAGAATTGGATTCGGTGAGAATCATGCTTTTTGCCATGACTACAGCTCCGTCCCTAAGTGGAACTGCCTGAGAGGTGTTAAACCAATCAAAGTTACCTAGTTTATAAAATTCTAAAAACAATGTTACATGCATACAGATGTCAGTTGGGTTTAAGTGGAAACGTTTGACTACAGTATTGCCGGTAATAACGATAATGCCATGACATAAAACAAGAAAATATATGTCTTACGAAAAATAAATAAGCCGTGTATTCAGTCAGTAGTTATAGGATAACTACTCTAACTAGAACTTAGCAATGCTAATGGAAGTGCTGCTATTTTCTAAATAATAACAATATGCTGAAAAAAGAAAACAAAACTTCTCACTCAGTCCATAATCAGACTAGGCATGCTGAAACCAAAAAATCTTCAAACCTCTCTTGAAAACGTAAAATTAATATCAGAAACAGTCCTGATACTGAGTGGATTTCATTTCACAAACGCGTCTTTAACAGTTCTTTTCCTTGGAGTGTCCAGTAGTCCAATGTAGAGGTCTGTAGACAACAGCTAGTTCTCTGCAGTGAGTGACCTTCCCGTGTTGAAGGACAGACATTGTCTGCTCCAAAGAAAGACACTACCGGATCGAAATGACCGTTCCGGAATGAGATCTGGCTGCACGTACGAGTTCATTCCGGTAGGGAATTACATGTAGGCAAGTGGATTGGCTGGACTCATCAGCTGACTCACATCTTCGATCCGCCGATGCTTTTACCGCACTTTCATTCCAGAACAAGAATTTTGGCGAAAGGGAGATCGGCTGGAAGCTGGTCTACGAAGTTAGCACCATTGAACTCAGTTCACTCTCAAACTTCACTGTTCCATCTTACTGCGGAACAGAACTACGGAAGCTTTGTCTCGTGAGGCTTTGAGTTCGCATGTGGTGACACCGAGTAAGCACCGTTTACCTACAAGACAGGTTGAATAATGAAAACAGCGAGCTTTTCACACCTAAACTTCCTTTGTCCCTGCAAATGAGAAACTACTCAGTAACGGTTTTTTTCAAAACTAGTCTTCCAGTATCAATTATAAAACGTTCGGTAAAAACCCAAGTCATGAAAATGTTTTCTCTAGATAGTTCTGTTGCGTACAGTATTCACGACTTGTATTTCTACTGAATACAACTTTTAGTATCACACAGAAACAAGACTGCGTGTACTTGAGTAAAATAACCTTCGTCCAATACATTACTGTTTTGGATCAGACATTTGTCACGTGTTAGATGTAAGCGAATCAGCGTGGGCTGGTTCATCCCGATACAATATATCTGCCTCTGTACATGTGCCAGAATGCTTGATATCACTGGTGTGTTCGGGGTCCCCAGCAACTACATGTAAACTACAGAAGTTACACCAGGCGAAATATTATATGTAGCAAACGGGTTTGGCGATAACCCGGTTATATCTTTGGTTGACAACCTTTCTCGACTGTATAAATCTTCAGCTATGGCATGCTGTGACTTCATACACGTGAGGGACCGTCTGGGATGCTGCCATTGAAAGGGGAGGGGGGTAGGGTGGGGGGAATACTCACCTTAGTTAGTAGCTCAGCACTGCTCAAGATTGGTGGTTTATTTGCCGTCAGTGAACAGTTGGTGCCTCAGATATGATGGTACCTCCATGTTTGTCCCACAGCTCCATGGCTTTGCTGACAATTATAATGAAGCTGTCCTCTAGAAAAGGCTATCAGGTGACAGCCGCCAGATATAAAAACAGAAACAAAATTTGTGTTGCCTTTTAGAGAATATAACAAGTTGAAATATAACAAAAGGGAATGTCCAATTCGTAAGAGCACAGGAAACTTGTCTAGTTTCTTTTACCACTGAATGGCTCACTGTTGCCAACTAATTAGGCGTGTTGTGGTGTTTTGTGTGTATATCAGTGTGAGTACATGTGCTTGCATGTGTGTGCCTGCCTGCTGCTATGTGTGTGTGTGTGTGTGTGCATTAATACATTTTAAAAAACAATAAATGCTTTTTTAATATCACTGAGTCATATATAATACTAAAAACGTGTTTTACTTTGCATCAGTTTGTACAGGTACCTGGTTTAGGAACTTTGTAATGTCCGTAGTTGTCTTGGCATTCAACAGTGCATGTCTAAACACAACTAAGAGTGCCACAGCAACAAACACCAAAATTTTGCATGAGCCTGCAACAACCTTATCCCATATTCTGCAGGAACAAGAAATCAAACATTTCTGAAGTCAGTACAAGAGAACACAAACTGTAGATTGGAAGCAACCCTTCATTCTCTTTATCCTCACTTCCCCCCCCCTTCCTAATTTCCACACAACTGCAACTCCCAAGTAGAGAAGAGGGACTGCTGAGCTTTCAATGCACATGACAATTCAATAGCCCTTCCAGCAAATATGACTTAAACTTGTACCAATGTCAAGTTACAGTACAGTTGTACACAAGACCGACTAGTCCAATGTAAGACAATAATCAAACCAGGGGGTACTCTGTATATTTGGATGGTAGGAATGACTGTTGTATTTTTAGGGGTTAAAATTGGCAATATACCCTGTAATTTTTAGGGTTTCATTAAGCGAAAATGACACTCTGAAGAAAATACAGTATTTTTTAGGAGTTCTTTGAACTAAAATGGTACGCGGAAGAAAATCTGGCTAGAATTTGATTGTCAATAAATCCAGATATCTTTTAGGGTAATTTCGAACTGAGGAGTACTTTTGGGGTGGAAATTTTTTCTCACCAGGTATTATTCAGGCTTCCCGATAGTCATCCCTACCATTTTAACCTTGAATTACTGCCCCCCCCCCCCAACTCGGGAATCAAACATTAAGAAATCTGCCTCAACAACAGAAAATCCTATACAGTCATGTCAGAAGTACATGTAAAAGTAAACATCCAATGTGCATGCAAAGCTTTATGTCCCTGAGCTTTTTAATTGAGAGTGACTCTAAATACTTTACTACATGTACAGAGTACATATCTTTGAAACATCAGTACTTCCAAGTTCTCCTAACGCTGGTTTATTCAACACTTACAACACAAACAACTGATAAAATTAAGTTCAAATGTAATTAAACTGATAAATTGTTAATTCAGCTGGCACTATACAACATCTTGATAACATTTGGCGACCCGACCGAAACCATCTGACTTCCCCCCCAACACACAAACACACACTTTAGTCTGATTAAAGTGACCAATTCCACTTTAAACAAGAGTAGAATTGTTTCTTACCTTTCTAAACAGGAATCAGGAAGGTCTTCAATGAAACTGCTTACAAACCATCTATTAACAAATTAAACAAATACATGTAAATCTAATGAGTCAATCTAGCAAATCTTGCTATTTGTTCATATACATTGTACCTTTAGGCACAAACACAACTCAGTTAACATCCAAGTCAAGTCCTTGTTTTAATGTTATTTACATTTATTACTATGATTTAGTTGAGCAATTTTAACATCATTTGTCAGTCCTTGGCTCAGGAAAAAGGGTGACATTTCCCAACATTATCAACTGAAAATAAACTATTGTTATCATTGTATTTTCTTAACACTGTAGTGAATATCTTCTGCCAGGCACTAAGTGGGACTGAGAGGAATTAATTATCTGAGTGCCAGACAAGTAAATAGAAAGTTCTTATGATTATAACAGGTTACTACTTTTAACCTTTTGACACACTGGTCCCTTGGGGCACATCAAGCTCAGAAAGTCATTTTCCAAGGAAGACCAGTTGAGACCAACAGTTTTTTCCTTACTCAGTGCCAAGATTCTCAAAGTTAGAGCATCTTTGTTACAAATCAGAGAATAAATAAATAAAAAAGAAGAAATTCTTCTCCAACTTTTCACTTGCCTTCTATATGGCAGATGATTAAAGCCATCACTTGCAGACAAGTGTTTCCACAACTGAATATCCTCTATTTGAAGGTAATGCTGAACTAGTTTTTTCTGAAAAACAAATACATGATTGTATCAATAAAATAATATCTGTCAAAGTGAAAAACAAATAAATATAATTATTACAAAAAAATTATAATATTAAATAAATTTATTAAAAGTGTAGTATTAGGACTATAACAATAATTGTAATTATTACACATCAATTACCAGCTGTTCAACATGTTTTTCAATATGTTCCTGACACTTGAGAAACTTCACTGACAACCAGTACAGATCCATTTCATCCTCAAACATATCACTGAAGACAGACACAATCATCTGTAGTTGCTCAACCTGCTTCTGAAGTTTCTGCAAAATAATTAAGAATAGCATTAACTTTGGTGTGCTTGATCAGTTCTTCCCAGAAGGTTACATCGTTGATTGTCAATGAAAGACAAAACATCATGAGTTGAACTTTTAACATACTGTAAGAAGCTTCCTAGTAATCTAACCCTTTTTCCAGCTCAGCTCTTTTACTTTCTTATTTTCTGGTGAAAAGACCCTGTTTGAAGCCAGTCAAATGTCTCCCAGAAACTGGGAGGCAAAATATATAAAGGCAGTGCATGTGCTAAAGTACATGTAAAATTAATGTACAATTTCAAGTAGATAATGGCCACAAAAATATTTTCTGGTAGTTCTTTTTTTCTCATTCTAAAGATTTGCTTCAGGTTGTGGATGGCTTTAGTAGTTATATGGAGCCCTTCAAGACCCTCAGGATCAATCCCATTCTCAATGTCCAGATGTACTGGTCAGACCAGAGGGATAACATCAGGCTGCATCTGAGAGCATGTGGTACTGTACCTTGGGAACCTTCACAAATCTCATCCCTCCCTCTTCCAGAAGATACATGTTACAGATTTGTTGAGCAAGGTCGTCAGTCTCTGAATGTCTTCTCATGATAGTCAGTGCATGCTTCAGGTCTTCAAACTGTCCTTCCCTTTGCTGAGAGACATACATGTGTGCTTCTTGATATGGTGGAAGCACACCTAGTAAATACATCGACAACAACAAATAAGTTACAGATATTTAGATGGAACTGACACCTTAAAGTCAGCACAACTGCGCAACCTGTACATCTTTGTAGTATTATGACTGACACTGGTACATTGATTTCGTTGTGCATGGCTGCATGGCTAACCAGCAACAGTCATCAAACTTACAGCTTGGTGAAGCTGAATTACATTGATGCAGCTCATAACACTGAACCAAAAACTACAGTACATGGGGGGAGAGGGGGGGAACTGTACTGTCATCCATGAACACTATATGCCAGCCCCACACAGCCAGGGCTTGAAATCTATTATTGCTGTAATGCCCCCAAGGTTTTGTGCAATTCATGGCCACAAATGGCCTGCCCCTTTTCTCTTGGGTGCCCCTGTGCCTTTCAGAAGTAGGTGTTAAAACATGGGATATTAAATATTTTTCTATAAAGCTATAGGATCTTTCTCTTTCAGCAAATTCAACCCTAAAATTAATGTTGCCGATTTACAAAACATAATTTAGAAAACCATGTTTATAGGTGAAAGACCACAACACTGGACTACCTTGCTCTTTTTGAGAAGTGGTGGGTTCTCTTGAGTCCCCCAACAGAACATCGAGAGACCAGATCAATGGATTAATGTTTCGTCCACAGACCGTGTGGTAAAAGAAGGTTTTGCAAATTTTCACATGTGTTTTTTACATTTTTGTGGTGGTGTTTGCCAACTGGAGGCGCAGCAATGGGACTCTGGGTCCCTTCCAAGGCTAGTCTCCAAAGTAGGGGAAGAGATGACAGTCCACCACACTGGCATTAGCCTAACTCCTATCGACAAGTGTGTGGGTTCTTTTAAGTCCCCTGATAGAACGTCGATTGAATGTCAAGAGACTAGACCAATTGCTCAATGTCCCTGTCCATGGACAGTCTGGCGAAAGAAGGCCACCCAAAGTTCAACCCTCAACCAGGCCGGGGATTGAACCCAGGACCTTCTGGTTGGCAGTCAAAGATCTTACCAACTGTGCCAACCTCGCACACACTTTATTTATGGCAGGCAGACCTTACCAACTGCACATATACAAACCAATAAAGGAAGCACAATTTTAATAAACAGTTGCTTTACTGTTCAAATTTAAAAATTAAAAAAAAAACAGGAAAAGAAAAAAGAACTTCAAATTTTACAGAACTAAAACAAAAAGCAGCAAAATTGAACTGGCACCAACATTTTTAACATGATTAAACTTTTTGATCAATAATGCGAGTTCAAGCGCACTGCTCAATAAATGATTGCACATAACTTCAACTTACCTAACAGAACTTTCCAAACATGTGTTCTGAGTACTGCTGGTAAGCTAAACTTGATGGAAAATGTTGCAACACGCTCTACATCTGTAATCAAAAGGGCTAGAAAAGGTTATTTCAACCTTTAAAGTTCATAGTTCATTTTATTTACGATAATCACAGTTTACATTAATGCTTTTTATAGCACTATTTGTTTGTAATTAGTAGGCAAAGAGTCATCCCTGGATGTCCTATTAATAGAGTCATTGTTGTTAGTATTATTATTATTATTAATATTATTACATTCCTGAGTAAGAGTGTTCCATACGCCTTTAAAAGGGCACTTTTACAGCTTTGCACATGCGCGAGCTCAGATGACAGCCATTGTCTCACAGCCAATAAAAACCAAGGAACTACACCTGGGAAATTTATCCTGACCTCGATCTACCTTAAGTCACTTAGATTAGCAACTGTTTGTGCGTAAAACCTCAGAAAATGGCTTTGTTCCGGGTCGGAACACAGATTAAATTTCTAAGAACCAGAGTGTGTGCAGAACCGTGAAAGAATCTATTTAAAGTCGATCAAGGTCAGATTAAATTTCCCGGGTGTATTTTTTTGGTTTCTATTGGTTATGAGATAATGGCTGTCATCCAAACTATCGCATGTGCAAAACGGTGAAAACGGATAAACTGCACTTTTTTAAGATACTGTGTGTATATACTTGATGAGTTGCATTTTTCCAGGACTCTGGAAATTGACAACTTTTCAGGGAGGTGGGGGACATGTCCCCAGACCCCTCTAGATGCTTGCAGAGCCTTTTGCGCTCGATGACCTTAAAGTTAAAGTTAAAAGCTCCAGAAGGTGTGCCTTATTTCCCACGAGCAAAAATTACAACTCATGGAAAAGCCAATTCAACTCTTCGTGTTACCTATCGGGTCATCCTTCAGGAGGAATTCTAATGCCTTTTTCTGATCTACGTTCCGCAAGCCAAGAGTTTCGTAGTAAAAAGATCGAAAATTTCTTCCATCCTGTTCCGCCATTTTGTTGAACTACAAAATAGTTTCCAGTCTCCTATTTAAAGTATGTGTTGCGTACGGAGCCTGGGTCCGATCTGAAACAAATTCTGAAACGGAACGACACATAAAAAGTTTGAAATATTTCAGTTTTAACTTATTTCAATACTGTTTTCGAATGTGCACTCAGATTTTTGCTAACAGATGATTTCTTGTTGAAAATTTCGTTCAAAATCAATAATTTTGTTTCAAGCGGGGATTTCAAGTGGAAACATTCCAGTGGGGAATAGGAACTAGTTTGTAATGTCAGACAAACTGGGGCAGATTTGACATAATAGCCCATTTCCGAATTACGCTCCACTGCCGGCAAACAAAAGTATCGAGTTGAGACTAAGTGCTCGAAAATACAACAAATGTATGAAAAGTGAGCACCTAGCCTCGACCTGAAGGTTTTGTTTGTGAGCTGTGGAGCATAATTCAGAAATGGGCTATTGATTGGATTCCAGTTCTACAGCTATTTTTTGTTATGGAATATGCTAATGATGGTGTCATTCCAGAGATTGATCTTAGCATTTGTGTGGCTGTGCAGCCATTTCAGTTTGAGCTGCTGGCAAATCTCTTTTTCAAGTAAGATTTCTTCTCTGGCATCACTGAAAAATTGAACAATCAAAAATGACCTGAGCACCTTCCAAAGACATGCTCAACTATTTAAATTAAGTTTTCTCACAAAATGGAAGATCAAAAAATAATTTCAGGACTTCTGATTGACATTACAGTAAAACCTACTAGACTTCACTCCACAAGAATCACCTAAAAATATATATGGAAGAATCCTTCAAAAAGTTCTGCAACTCTCTATTTTTTTCTAAAAGTCTTACAAATGCTTAAAAAATGTCTAAATATCTTATGAAATAATTAGGATTTTGTTGAGCTCAATCCGCTTGACATCAGCCAAGGCTGCCATGTTTTTTTGATAACTTTACTTTCAGTCAATTTAAGCATAATTTTGTGGGAAACTTCTCATAGGCCAATCTGCTGACCTGATAAGCCGACAGTCAGCAGAGTGTGGAAATTACTGGTTGAACACATTTGTGACTTGCATTGTTAGATAATTATTCAGATTTATTTAGTCATTCTTACCAGTGATCATGAGCGATAAATCTCTGCAAACCGAATTAATTTTTATTCACTTCAAAATTTTGTAGTAAAAATCCCATAACTTCTAAAAGTCTCCTGTTTTCTAAAAATATTTTAAGGTCTAAAAATCCCTCTAAAACCTGTATGTACACTTTGACATCAACATCACCAACACTTGCTGAAACTTTCCACTGGAATTGCCTATAGAGGAATTGGACTCATCCCTGAATTTATTATACAAAGACCATTCTTAACTTGGCTGCTTTTTTTTTTTTAAAAAAAATCTCTTTTAAAAGATAAACTTGAAAAAGTAAATGAAACCAGAGAATACAAGTCTTTCTAGCCACCATGCAGACTATTATTTTTCTTTGTTGTAAGAGGTATTTCCCTCAGCAAATAATAGTTTGCGTAGAGGCTAAGTATTTCTTAAAATAAAGTACAACTTTAGCCACTGTGGTCTTCTTCAGAATACTCCAGACAAAATCTGATGGAACTTCTCTCTCATCTCATATCAGAATAACAGCTGTTGAGTATGACCTTTGCCAAGACTTGCATGGTCTCTTTAGCATTCCAGAGTATTTACATATTTATACATAGATTAGATCTAGTAACGCCAGTAACTATGTAAATATATACTGTAGAATGTATGATTTGACCAGACATCACTTTGACTATTCT
Source organism: Parazoanthus swiftii (assembly GCA_025403585.1). Classification (NCBI taxonomy): domain Eukaryota; kingdom Metazoa; phylum Cnidaria; class Anthozoa; order Zoantharia; family Parazoanthidae; genus Parazoanthus; species Parazoanthus swiftii. The sequence continues at coordinate 2,216 of JAOBYE010438419.1, read as the reverse complement.
TAACTTGACAACTTAACATGGCAGCTGCTTCACCGCCCTAATTATGACTTCAGCAAATACAATCCAATATCCACTGTAAGTTACGATAAGACGCACAATTTCCCAGTCATGACAGTAATATCATACTCATAGCGTAAGAAACGATATGAACGTACTAAAGCTCAAAATCAAATCCCTTTTTGATGGCATCCTTGGTTCATTGAATTTTCTTCATCATTAGGTCTTCAAGACTATCAGAAACAGAAGTTTGAGCTGTCAGCTTCTTTAACGGCGTTCGTGTTCTGTTATAGAACATGTCTGTAACCGTCTTTCCATAGCGCAACCAAGCAAACAAAATGCCAACAAGATTGAGCACTGTCCACGTCAGTAGAAAATAGCACAGTCTAATCTGCCAATCATTCGATTTCCACACATTTTGAATGTTCTTTTTTATATCCTCCACTACTGTGACGTTTGTTAACCACAACAGACCATCTGTGGTAGAAAAAGAAGCGAAAAAATTGGTGACATAAGTCCAAACTGCCCAAACGGTTTCTTCCGCCATCTTGCTTTGCAAATGTAACCGCGCCTATAGTCGTTTCCAGTCTCCTGTGAAGTCATTGGTGGGAAGAGGAAGGGGGGAGCTGAGGGGCACTATTTATCTGTGTAGGGAGGGTCATAATTTTTTCGAGGAAAATTTTGGGAGGGTCACTTTTCTTATCTATAAAATTAGGGGAGGTTCATAATTTTTATCGCGATGCAAAATCCGTAATGAAAATACGTAAAATCTTAAGCTAACTAAGTGACAGTAAAATATATAATAACTTGGGCCTTTAAGAAGTATCTGGTGTGCAGTAAATTAGGCGAGCGCGTTTAGAGTTAATTTATCTTTGAATCCTTACGGCATCAAATCATCCTATATTATGACAACGATTAAAGAACGCAGGCCCGTAGGCAGGATTTTTGTCGGGGGGTGCGAATTTTGTAAACTTGGATTCTTAAAAGCCAAATTTATGGAACAAACACACTTCGGGCTGTTACGATAAACTTAATCGTGCTTCTTCATCGTCGTTATTGTACCTCCAAATGCGGACCTTTTTGGGTCCGTGGGGGGGGGGTGCGTACGCACCCCGCGCACCCCTCCCCCCCGGCCTACGGGCCTGGAACGCCAAAACTCTGCCAGCACAGATGAACATCACAGCCACAATCACATTCTGTTTTAGTGTTGCAACAACTGCAAATTACTTTGTATTTTAAAAATGAAACCTAATACATAATAAATTCTTGTCAAAATAAATTTTAATGCAAAAATGAAGGAAACTTGTTTTAATAGTAATTGTTTCTCAGAGTGACGGTTGTTACGAAAACTACTAAGACCTGCGAGAACTAAGACCTATTAAGACCAAAAACTAAGACCCCCATTTATATTGCTTTTTGGCGGGGGGTTTAGTTTTCGTTTTTTTTCGTTTGCAAAGCGTTCTGGACATAGTCTAGGTTCGGCTAATGAAATTTGCGCTGTTACCATAAGATGGGGAAGCATGGGACCACGAGAAATCCCGGCCCTGAAAACTGGAGCGCAACTGAATTTCAAACAGGACTGTGTCTAGTAACGGAAGATTTTTGGATTGTGTAAGTTGAATAAGCTTTAAAGAAGTTCGTTCGCTTATTTGCAGTAAGTGTAAAAAATGAAGTTTCTATCAATAAATGTATCACCTGGATTTTAAAAATTCCTTACATGCAGGACCGTAGCTAGCGTCAGGCAGGGAGGGCAAATGCCCCCCCTAAATTTTGGACCGGAAGTTGATTTTAAAGAATATTTTTTCAGTAGAATGTAGTGATATAAAGGGGGGCCATAACTAGCGTCAGGTAGGGAGGGCAAATGCCCTCCCTAAATTTTGGATCTAGCTACGGCCCTGATTATAATTGTTATTCTTTTTTATTGCTTAAATTTAAACCACTTGTTATATCCCAAAATAATGTATAAAGTCTGGTGTAACTTGATCAAATTAAGTAGTCCTAACTTCCAGTAACTGCAATTAATACATTAAACATATACCAAACATACACTTTTAAAAATAAAACTGCTTGGATATAATATGTCAAAAACAGTCAGATTTCATGAAAATTATTGAAGACTGCAAATATCACTTGAGAAAAATTAAAATCCAATTCAAACAAAGGTTTTGTAAATGTTGTTTCATATAACTATGTACAACTACAAATGCCAACTGGTGCTT
>JAOBYE010438308.1:0-13871 GCA_025403585.1 Parazoanthus swiftii | reverse complement strand
TGGTTTGAATTGAGAGTGCAAACTAGAAACCTAATAGTTTTTAGTCATTCCTATTTGTTTGTGACGTGATTGTGCAAGTCTTAGTACCGCCAGGCGTTATTCCATAGTGTGGACTTTTAGTTATAGTTGCATTTTTAGCTACTTGAACAGCCTGAAGAGAATAAGACGAGTGAAATCAGTTAAGATATCGCCAACACTTTCTCAGTCTAAACACAAGGTTACGTGTTATTTCATGCTGGGAAAGGCTTTGATGCTTGATTAATTGCAGACTCAGGAAGAACAAAAAGTCCCTTTTTCTTACATACCAATGATTCAGTTTATTTCATATCAAAGAGAAATTTGTTGGCTATGGGAACAGGACTTTAGGAGTCAAACGCTACATACATGTACATAAGCTGTTCAATTCCGCGATAACGTGATATTTTAACTAAGGGACTACCGAATTCCTACCTCCGGATTCGTTTTGGCAGAAGGCTTCAGTATCCAATCCTTCTCTTTCATCATATAGGCATTTTAAAACTGAACAGTTCTATACATTTGAAGTACGCCAAATCTTCACATTCCAAACAGAAAAGAAAATACTTCATATTAATATTTTATGGTAAAACCACTAATCTAACTTGTATTTGATGAAAACGTTGGCGTTATTGTGATCCCTAGTGGGTGCTTCGTTCCTGACTCGTTAACTATAAAAATCTCGATTTCGAACTTGGGCCAAACTTTTAGCTAAGTTAACCAGCTGCGAGTGGAAAGTTTGATTATGATACAACAACATTGCCGGTCTTTTTTAATGGACCGTGTGGAAGTTTCGCAGCATTTCTATGTTTAAAACTACAAATTATTTTCTTTGTCATGTACTACAACTAGCTCACGTTTCAAAATCCCGTTCCTTCGAGAAGCTTTTCAAAAAGATGCTCCACAGTTCAAGAGTTCCGTTAGTAGACACTACAGGCGTGTATGTTATGAAGCATAGATTCGCAGATGCGTTAAGACACACGTGTCGAGTGGCTGCAGGTGGCGGCGTAATCTGCTGCGGGTTGAGAAGGCAACACTCAAATCACAGTGTTTAACAAAAAATTAAAACTATCTTCTACTTTGAAGTTGGTTGAATATCAGAAGAAGTAGACTTTGTACGTGCTTGGTGTTCACATACACTAAAACGATGTTGGTTGTTTCATTGAAACAAGTAGAAAAAGATATGCCGCCACGGCTACAAGTTCAAAACGAACATTGCGAGTTGCAGGTGACATAGGTTGAGAAGACGAAGCTTGAATCAGTGCCAAACAAAAACGTAACACATTTATTTAAATGAAAACGATTCACATTTCAAGCTTGTGTTATGGAGGGAGTCAAGTTTTACACACTATAACAACGTTTTCAAGGCGGGCTTCATGAGGTGCAAAGCGCAGGTGCCAGAACCATAACACTCTCCTAATGTTTATGCGTCGAACAAACAAATACATATCAGCCAATCGCTGGACGCCTTTCATACCCGAGAGGAGGAGTAGTTAGTTTACTTGCGTTTTCAATGTTGAGCATGCGCCGCAATGGCTTTTCTAAACTCTTTGATAATTACACTCGCATTTGTAGTCAGTAACTGAATAAGGGACCCATCAAAGTTTCCAACCATATCATACTCGACAAATGTAAGCCTGCTAGTCGGCTCCCATGTGGTTTTATTCGTTAAAATTTGAGTTTTTAAGCCCAAAGTTTGCATGCACATTACCTAACAACCGCCAGAATCTGTTTGTATTAGAGAAGGACAAAGAAAATTGGTAAAAGTTTCCGTGATACTTCGGAGGTGAGTTTTGCATCGGACCAGACGTTTTCCACTTAGCCTGCTTCAGTTGTGTTCGAGTCAGACAATTTAAATGCATGTAATTTTTCAGTCTTAGTATGCTACGACAAAACGCCAAAGGTTTTTTCTGTTCAAAACTTCTGAATTACGGCAATAATCGTTGATAACGGCTCCTTTGTGAGGTGATGTGTTTTAGGGAAGGAAATCAACTGGCATGTGGAAGAAGCCGTCAAATTTTGGATATATTTTAAATTTTTTAATGATTTTCATTGGCCGTTTCTTGAAAGATGGTTTATGGCCGACGGGAAACGCGGTCAGGCGTGAAGTGGGAAGATACTTGGAAACTTCCGGTTCTTCTTTCCTCGCCCTTTTCAATGAATTAAAAAAACAAATATTTTGAATAAAACCCGCAGGAAAGCTGAATAGCAGGCTAGTCAAGTGATCAGAACTTGAGAATCGCAAGCTCAACCTCGTTCCCAGGGCTTTCCCCTAAGAAGTGGGAAGCGAGGTTGCCGCAAACTTCGCCAAAAATATCGGCACACATATGCCAATTATACCCCTCTTCCTCTTCCACAATGTTGGTTGGCATATTTTTGCTAGGAGTGTCTCAAACGAAGCAAGTATCAATATTGCATAGGGAAGAAGGGGGAATATAAGCAATGTTTCAAACACTTCTAGCGTAGATTACCTGAAAGAGCTACTTTGAATGTAGGTATTTGTATATTTGTGTTTATAATAAAAATAAAACATAAAATATGTGTTTAACCTAAAAAAAAAAACACTTCTTGAAAGAGAAAAAATATATAAATTTTTTACTGGCTTAGAGGTCAGTCAGAAAAAAAGTGTAAAATACCAGACCTAGCTCCTACACAGTTTTTCAACTCCCAAAACCAGAAACTCCATTGCCGTCCTCTGGCTAAAAGCGGAGCTTCAAGGGGTCACGTCATGGAGCTCATAAACAAAGGAAAGTCATCTTCAAAAGTGGTCGCTAACGGAGCTAGCGCCCATTTGTCAAAATGCCCTAAAACTTATTGGGACCGATAACTTTTCAGGAGATTTTTTGGCCACGAATTTCTGGCCCAATAAATCAGCCAAAAATTACGCGGATGACGAATTACCCTCTTCTCAAAACTCCCGAATTTATCGGACCCGATCAAATTTGTCAGAACTGAAATTCGCGCCCCAAAACTATCCCAGAGTTATCGGACCCGATAAATTTTCAGGCGTTTTGAGAAACGGGCAACTAGCCACTTGCTAAAGCTGATCGCTTTGAGCAATTAAATCAAATGGGAATTCAAAATTTTGGTTGTTACTGGAGCTGGTCACTTATGAGAGCTGTTGTGACTCATGGCACTTTACTGTACATCAAAGGGGCAAGTCTAGGGCTAAAATTGGGATGCCCTGTGGAAATTCAAGCATATATTGTAACATAATTGATGTTTCTGTGGTCAGAATGCACTAGTGCTACTGTACTAAATTCTCTGGTTACTTCGATTCTTATACGATTAAACATGGTAGTACCATGCCAAATTTATCTGGTAGATCTTTTGGGGATTAGATATTTACCCATTTCTAAGGATATTGGCATTGGGCACACGACTACTTAGTAAATAAAATTAACACCTACCCAGGAAAGGCTTAATTAGGAGTAATTAGACACCAGTTCATCATCAGATGAAATATCAATGACTTCAATTGCTGGAGGTCTATAAAATGAAATCATATTTTAAAGAGAATGAATACATACATCTACTACAAACTCTTGAACCAATTTACTTAGTGATGCCAAAACATTTCTACAGAACTCCTTTTTGGTTGTTGATGTTCACATGACACTGCTGACATTAATCATTACTTGTTTCTGTGCAGTTTTCTCTATGACCCTATGCATGCCATCGTTTAATAAAGACCCTGGATATTTTTAAGAGCCGATATATACTTTAAAATACTTTCTAAAACTAGTACATGATCAATGGGGATCACAAGTGTGAAGGAGGTCTCTAACTAAACGACTTCAAACTGCTGCGGCTATGAAACAGGAACACTCTGATGATGTCATTGGAGTTTTTTTAGTGTTACAGCTCGGTGAACACGAGCAGTAGAACAGTCAGTGCACTGAGCTGGAACATTTGTGCCCAGCATGAGGCAGGCAACAACCAAATACTGCCACTTTATGAAGTGCTTTAATAAAAATGACAATCAAAACTCTTAGATCTAAGTTGGAGCTCTTATTATATCTGTGTATGCTCATTTCTCTGGTTTGTTGCTTCATCAATACAAACAAATTGCTTTTCTCATGGGCAAATGATTCAGTTTAAATCAAGTCTAAAGAAACAAGTCAGATCTTCCAATAAGCTTAAAATCAGTGGATTTGAAAGTTTTCACCAGTTTTTTTTTTAACCTCGTTAGATGAATTTCAGAAGTAATTTATAAAACTCACAAGCGGCTACACTATCTATCTGCCGGATAATAAAAACTGATAAAAAAAGGTAACAGCTGTCCAAATTTTAAGAAAAAAATCCTCAAGTTTTTCAATGAAGGCGCATGCAATGATAATGACACAACATTTCGGGATCTGCAGAGGGTGGGTACCATGAAATATATCCGTTCCCCCAAACATCCAATCCCTAGTGCAGCTAATATATAAATTTAGGCTCAGCCTAAAGAGTTCCTGATGATCAGTCCTCGATGATATCACATCACGTTAATACAAAGTTGCACCTCTTGACCTTTTAACAACCTAACCCAAGTTTAACTCCAAACAATGTTTCCTTTGCGAGATTTTTCTAATTTTGATGACATTATTGATGACGTCACATCTTGACCACAAAGTTGCAACCCCCTTGACCCTGTAACAACTTTCCCCAGGTTTGGGATCCAAATTCAATCCTCCTTAAAACATAACACAGACACGGTTGTTTTATCCGTACCTTATCTCTCTTGTTATTTCCAGTTCATATTTGCTGCCATGACCTCTGTAACAAAATAGTTGTAACGTGTGAGTAAATTGACCCTATATCCTTGTCTGGAATTTCCAGTGTTTGAAATACTTGCAATAACAACTTACAACCTACAGTCAACTATATTATACTGATAAATAAGTTTTAAGATGGTATGTGTGCTCTCATCATATGATTGAGAAGGGTGGGAATGGGTTATACAGAGTTATAGAGACATGCACAGACGTTATCAACATCATGACATCAAGGTGTCAGTATAGAGAGATGTAGCAAATGAATTCAATAAAATAAATTAAAATAGTCTTATTTCTTCCCATCCCACCCTGCTAAAAAAGAGTTCACTTATAATGCTATATTCCTATAAGTTTATCCTCTGGCAGCTTCTGGCTTTTTAATTGGGATCTTAAAAATAGTAGAATTCCTATAAATTTATAATGCTACTACACTGACAGTAGATTGATGGTGATAAACACATACTTGTCATGCAAGGAGGCGCGAGAATAACCAAATGAAGGCGAGCTACTTCAACCTGCAGAGTTGCTGAAAAGTGAAGGTAAAAGCTCTAAGTCAGTACCAGTGGCGATAGTACTCAGTGGGGGATCCATAATTTTTCGAAGGGTTGTCCCATTTTTGAAAACTACCAATGTCACCCTAAAATTGTCTGCCTTTAAGGAGAAGCATTATTTTGCTTAAATTAAAAACAAAAAGCAAAAAACTGCGACTATTTTTTGTCAACAACGGCACACGATGCTTCTGAATATTTTTGTAGAAGTTTATATCATTTCAAAATGAACGTGAGTTTTTTTTTCTCGTCACAAAATGCCGGTTCTATTGTGAACCCACGGAATCCGCAGCTGGTAAGCTTACTCACATTTTAAACAACATAAGGTATCGTTCGAGAGCTACATGTAAAAGCTTACCTGTCATGCAAGGATGCATAAGGAGAGTCACAGATAGAACGAGGCGAGTTACTTGCAGAATCACTAAAATATTTCAAACAAAGGGTTTTTAACCTTTCTCACTGATCACTCCCAAGAACGAACGCACAAATTCAAACCCAATCTTAGATTAAATCAAAAGTTTGTTTGATTAAAATTGAGTTTCAACAATCTTTAGGGACGCGTTGAACATAATTAACTTAAACTTAACTCACCTGTTTGGTCCTCCATGTTCGAGCTGGCTATAAGTGAGCAAGTGCAAACTTGACGCGGGGTTGCCCGCAATGGTATCAAAGGCTCTTCGTGTGCATGATTTATTTTGAGAAGCCGCTGTATGAAGTACCGTGGCTCATGTTTTTTTTATACGAAATGCCAATCCGAACAGTCCGGTCACCGATTCAAGTGTTTATAGGGGGTCAATGGACCCGATTCCACGAAGGGTCCATGGACCAGGGTCCACGAGGGGTCCATGGACCTGGGTCAGCGTTTTGTAGAAACCCTCGCCAATTTACTATTTGAATAAATTATAAACACAAGCACGGGATCAAATGGGAACTTGTCTAAACAGAAGGGTCAAGCTTGAAAGTGAAACCAAACAAGATAAGTCGTAAGGTAAGGAAAATCGGTTATTATTAAAGGAAAAGCGAGACACTGCTTGGACAGAGATTTTGAAGCATTTTGACAGTACTATAAAACCTTTAATGTCACATGTTGCAAATGAGGAACAGGTGAGGGCAGAGTAGTGTCAGCTTGATGATCTTACCTGTTGTTCCAAGAGTCCCACGAGGCGTATGTTACTAGCATAAACGATGAATCTGAACGTGACTCTGCCCACAGCTGGTTTAATTTGTGTGATGTGCAAATTTTCAGTATGAAGGTAACACCTCTAGTTCACTAAGCTTGAAGGGAAAACTGTTGGAAGCAAAAGCTAGAGCGGCTAGCCTGAGAGTGAAGGCTTCCTCCTTGAGACGGAGACAGGCTTTAAGAGCAGCAGAGGAGGAGTTGGAGTTGCAGCAGGAATTGCATCAGGCCCAGGTAGAGGAGGAAATTTATGCTTAACGTGAACTTTATCTTTAACAAATGGGCAGGCATTTTTAAGGTCTCCTTGATTGTCTATTTTTCTGACAAAATTGAAATATCAATTTTTTTAACACCTGATTTAAAATTTTACGCACAAAATTTTCATTTATAAGAGGAGGGGGTAGTGCAACTTTTTGAGTACTTTATAAGGATGTCAAGAAATTTTGAACCTGACTTAAACATATTGGTAACTGAGTTTTAAAAAAGTCAGCTCTGAAACTTGATTGTGTACATTATATACAATGGTGGTACGTTTTTGTATCTGTCATTGTTTAGCAAACTTGGGGAAGGGGTCAACACAATTTGACAAACATATCATCTATTTCCTGTATTTTTTTCTCACTGGGGGCAGACATTTTTTGTCAAATGCCACTCCCAGGGACCAAGGGAAATTGTCAAATGTCAACCCCTTTAATTTCCTGAACCCTCCCTTCCTGGGCTTTGGATATGGATGATGCATTAGTTATCACATTTTTAAAAAAATTATTTGAATATTCAATACACGACTCACCTCCTTGCTATGGTCAACATCTTGAAACAACGATTTCAATCTCTTGATTAGAGTTTCGTCTCTCTGGATGGTATGTATTGCATTATTGACAAATTTGCTCTTGTCCACTGCCTTATTTAACATGGAGACTCTGAGTAGGGACACTCATTTCTTCCATGTCTTCGAAGAAGATAAATACCCCATCTGTGATGTGCAGCAGCCCCCGTTCTCTATACTGTCGGTTCTCTGTCACCTCCAGAGTGTCAGGATATTCTGTTGTCTCCTGCAGTGCTGCAAAGGGGATGATCACAAACTCGTCCAAATAGTCACACTTAGCATGACCTGCCCTGACTCATGTGCAGGTAACAGGGACAGTGGAGTGCATTTTCCTGCTGACGTAACGCCTCCAGTGCTCTAGCACTTTTCGGACTGCCCACCCCCTACATGTCGCATCTTCGTCAGACCCTCCACTGGCATACCTTCCAGGCCTCCAGTCAAGTTTTGCTCTTGTTCCACAGTTCCTGAGGCAATTATCTCTGCAATTTTGTGTTTGAGAAATTTGTACGACTCTTGCAGACCACTGGTGTCCTGTAATCCAAACAGTCCTCAGATTTCCGGCCGGTACTGTACAGAGCCAATGATGCTAATGTAAACGCAATGCATTGACTCCGTATGTCCTTTTCGGGGAATGACTACCTTGTCTGGATGATTTCCAAAGTATTCCCCAAAAAGCTGAAAAATCCTCAACCACAAGATGTGCACGAAAATGACAACCCTTAGCAGTCATTGCCTCAGACAGAAACAGTTCAACATGATTCTTTGAGGAAGCAAAGTTTTTATCAGTTTCAAGGTACTCAACCGGAGTTAATTATTTCTTCAAAATGCCAGTGATGTCAAAGTCATTACTTGGCTGGCTGAATTGTTCATCCTTGTTTTGTTCTTCCATTGCAAGAAATACCGTCGCCAAGTCAACGTGGAGGGCAGGGACTTCACCCCTCTATGTCGAAGTATGGAGGTAGAAGCCCATCGGCATAGCTTGCCATGAATAGGCTCTCTGGGGCGTTCCCGTCCTGTTCCCCATATTCAACACGGTGTTCATGCACAAAAATAATTTATTCATCATTTAAAGTCTGATTCCTGAAACATGACAAGTCCTCCTTGCATTCCCTGTTAATGTTACAAAGATTCAATGCCTCCTTCGATGGGCGCAGCAACTGGCTTGGTTGAAAGTTCAATACTGTAGGGTGCTGTCATCCTCTCCCCACTAATTCGCAGTATCAGCTCCCTGACCCAGTATTTTACTCAGATCTTACAGTATGCCTGGATGTCTTTAATTTATTTCTTTCCCGTTTTTTGTTTTCACGTCGTTTTATAAGTTTTCGTTGATGTTTTATTCATTCAACTCATCATGACGTTAAAAGGTACAAAAATATAAAAACAACGTGTTGTGCGTTGTTTGTTAATTTAAAACAAAACAATTTTGAAAAGAGATACAAACCATTCTGTTTATATTTCCTTTTCAGTACATGGGAATCAAAGGACCATCCGTTCTGTTACCAATTCCGCCGTTCGACATTATACACTGACGCGTGACTAGATGCACATAGTTTTCCTTGGAATCAGTTCACTAAGTTGGGCTTTGGCGAGACGTAGTGTATGTGGGACACCTATGCATATCGGGGCTACCTGTATAATCACGTCAGAGAGCACATGAGAAATTATGCGTGCTTGCTGAGCAGCGAATATGTCTTGTGTTGTCTTTCTGTTCATGCAATTTGTTTGCACTTGCCTTAGAGCAATCCAATATTGGCGACGAGGATGCCTAGCAAACGCCTACCAGTGATTGATTTGTCAGGACCAGCGCCTCAAGTGGCTGACAGATAGAGAAAATGAAAGCGATTGTTTGAGTTTTACGCCGAGGGTAAAAGTCTAACTGACTTGAGAAATAGGACGACTTCCAAGACCTACCAGACCATACCTCTGCTGCAAGCGATGATAATGACTACAAAAAGGCAATAAGAAAGCTAGATTATCGCTTCAAACTTGAGGAAATTTCTTGTACGAGACATGTTTTTTGACAGACAAGATTCATGGATAGTGAGACCGCTGACCAGTTCGTTGCTTGCCTTCGAAAGCAAGCAAGACGTAATTTTGGAGTCACTTTGGGAGATCAACTGATAGAACAGGTTAATGACTTAGAACTAAAGAGTCTGCTGGAAACCAAAAATATCACTTTGGAACAGGCTCTAGAGAAAGCTAGAGCATGGGAAACAGCGAACATCCAAGCAAAAAGTATGGCCAGCGGTGAGTCAAATTCGCCAATTGTGAATTATGTGAAACAGCCTGGTGAGTAGCCTCCAATGCAGCCGCCTTATTTCCTTCGCGGCGGGTCGAAGGAAATAAGGCGGCTGCATTTGAGGCTACCTGGCGAGAAAAAACGAGGACGGGAGGGCCACATCAAGAGGGATAGAATATGTCAAGTGAGGAATCGGAAATGCGCTTAATGCCATGTTTCTGAACATTTTGCTGTCTTCTGTGCCGAGGGGAAAGGCAAAAACAAGGACGACACGGGTAACAAGAGTTTTCGAGGACAGTAGAAGCGATACGGCCGTCAGACGCAAGGTTCAATGAAACAAGTTGATGAAAAAGGGTATTCAACCGAAACCAGTGAGGATTGTCTTGCATTCAGCGTGACAGCACGTGCTGTTTTCATTTCACTGATTGAATTTAACTCTGAACTCTGGAGCTCAGTTCTCCCGAAGCTCGAAGCATTTTACAATCACATTCTTGTTGAACTTGCCTACCCTCGAGTTAAATATGGTCATTGCTGCGCAATGTGGCAAAGTCTCCATCGGAAGTTGCGTATCATGATAACGTCAGGTTTTGAAGACTGCATAGTTATCAAGTTTTTACAAACAGTCAATAATTAGTCCACAATGGGTGCCATTGTTGTTTTATCGTATGGTGTCATTGTTTTTTTAGAGATCCTCAAGGCTGAGACTCCGAATATGTTCAACCTGGCCCAGAACAAACTCGAAACTTTCCACCAAAAGTTGCCGTCAAAGAAACTGAAGAATTGGTGGGCGTGGTGGGCAAAGCGCAAATCTCATGTTTTCCGGGTGTTTCGGCCTTCGATCAATGCCCCTAGAGTTAACCTTGCCGAGTGTGCCCACTCATCTTGGAAAAACAGCGGCATAATTCACCTCGACCTTCTAGATGCAGCTAGACAAGACACTGCTGAGAATATACAATTAAAAGCAAACTTCCGTAGCTATGCAGATGGCCTATAGAGTGGTGGCAAAGGCCTCAGTCAATTCGATATCAACAAACGAAGCTACGTTGATCAGGAAAAGCGCGCCAAGGCGTTCAGCAACGAACTTGTCAAGTTTATGGAAAGCGACGACAACGCACCAGAGCCAAGTTACACAAAACGTTTATCGATGAAGGCTCTTCTTACAGACATGATCCCCGACGCCTATACAACCTAGGAGGGGAAACTAGCAACAGAAGAGAGATCATGCCCCATCAGGAAGACACAAAGCAAAAATTTCACCCGAATTCTTCACATTGCAAAACAACTGAGATCCTAAAGAGTGAAATCACAAGCAGAGGTTGTCGTCCGTAAGAGTGAAAAACAGTTCACGTTAACCGGAGGAAGTGGTGTAAATTACGATGTAGAACTGCAGAACTTCCCTTGCTGCTCATGCAAATGTTGCACAGACAGAGATGTATGCAGCCATATCATCTGGCTTCTCTTAAACCGCTTCAATGTCCAAGAAGGTTCCCATCTTCTACATCAACGGGACTAGATTAACTACGAGTTGGAAACGACATTATCTGGGAAAACGTTTGTTCCAAGTAACGCTACCACTCTTAACAGCAACTCATGTGTCTGGTCGATAACCAAGCATGTGCTCAAGACTACACATAGATGCCCAACATGCCGTCAGGAGATCACAGAAGGGGACTTAACGTGCCAAACGCGGTGGACTCCACCCCACTTGTCGAAGAAGGAGAAAAGCTTCACCGTGTCGTGAACATTCCACTTCTGTCTCAAGTGGGAATGTCTGGAAACACCACCTAAAGACAGCACGATTACTACCATTCCAACAGCATTTTCGGTTGACCAGTCTGCAAACTACTCCCCGGATGAATGGGAAGTTATTTCATTACTGGACTTTCCGTTGTCTTACGATTAAAGAACTTTGGTTAGCTTAAATTTTAGCAAAACATCAAAATAGGAAGATCAAAACATTTGGTATTAAGTCCAGGTTTGTCTATTTTTCAGTTTAAGACTGAAAAATATGAAAGAGGAAAAGTAATTGTTAAATAAAAAATGGTCAACGTCTTCAAAGTGGTTGCCACAAAACGAAGATTAAATCAGGCTGACAACCTCTGCACCACCCGGTGTACCACCCCTTGTACAAACCAAAATGGAAAACCTGTGTCTCGACAAACTAAAAGATAGCATTACAAAGTACGTGATGAGCTTCTCCGCATGTGTTATCTAGTGGTGGAAGCAGTTTGTAACCAGACCCGGCAGCAGTCTGGCATTTGGTATCCAGTGGTGGGAGCAGTTTGTAACAGGGGAGGCATACCTCAAACAATCAGACCCGGCAGCAGTCTGGCGACTTCCTATGCTACGGCCCTATGGCCAACTCCAACCAAACCTTGTTGTCGAATTACCGGAAAGGCTAAGGCCGCCGAGGCTGCCCTGGACAAACTACTGGATAAGGAAATGAAGGAGACAGAAGTACGTATACAGTATTTTTACGATATAATGTCGGGAACACCATTTAGAAGTTAACGCCAATAAATTTCTTCCATTACACTTCCAAAACGACTGTATGGGGAAGTTAAAGTTTTGAAAAAAAATAGCATTTTGTAATTTAAACGCAGGCCTCAGTTTTTTTGGATCGGGAGTTCCCGTTTCCGTCTACGGCTGTTTGTTCGATTTCTTCGCGCACGCGCTAGTTTTGAATACATTTTTGCCAGTATTTTTTTGCGAAAAATATCGATTAGCGATTCACTCAGTCACTTTGTTTACTTTTGAGACGCCAATATTTCGCGGTATTGTCGTCTCTCTGGCAGCGCATAAAAGACACTTTCTGCCATTATCTACCTTCAAATATTGTTTTCCTGACTGAATAATAGTTATGCTTTCATTTTGAATGATTTCTGCGGCCTAAAATGCAAATAAAACAATTTTTAGGGGAAGAATTTAGATTTTGATCGACAATTTTCCTCGTTTACTGTTTGGCTAAAACAATATTATTTACCGGCCCTAGATCGTAAAATACCGGCATCGGTATCAATATATAAAATACTTAAAAGTGTTTTTACGGACTCGGATTTGGGTTGCAGCAAAGCAGGCTACATGTCGGTCATTATTTTTTGTAGACAAAATACCACTTACAATAAATCTGACTAATCGGTGTCCTTTACAGCCTCTTCTCATCACCATTTGACCGTAGATATAAATAAGCAGTGATAGCAAGCATGAGCTTGTTTGACGTCATCAGTGTCTGGAATGTGCCTTTCACATTCTTGGTGAAAGTTGACCTCCAGATAATCATCTGTATCAATCAGTACCTCTCACAATCTCGCAACTTCAAACAAATACTCCTCTTTCAAAGGGATATCACACTTTTCATCTCCATATTGCTCTGGGCATCGATATATGTGTTCAGGTCAACCTGTAGGAAAATTCTTGTTCTTTTGCTTGCGCACTCTGATTATTCCAAGTAGTTGTTTTAAAAATGTCTAGTTTTCGTTGCAGAACAGAAACGTAAACAAAGGCTGCTAAATTTATGAAAAAAGAAAAAAAAATCAATGGTGAAGTGTCAAATTTACTGAAAAACTTTGTTTTGCTTTTAACGTATCAGACTTTAACACATAAGAGATTATGATATTTCAAGGGTCAGGGGTTGAAATTATGGTTTGAAAGGCTGGTTCCAAATCCTGAGAAGAGTCACTTAAATCAGAACAATTATATATATTAAAAAAGTAAATTTTAAAATTCTTTACAAGAAAATTGCTTGCACATTACCTATCTATCACACTGGACGGTTCATAGTCACCATTTTCAGCAAGCCTCTCCAGGAGTTCCCTCCACCAACGTTCAATTTTGTTTTGTGTGTAGGGTCCATACAAGACACTTTCTTAAGCATTTTCCAAGAGGTTATATCTATATTACACAGACATATCTGCACAGTCACCATTATGTCGGTTTCTGTCCCTCTGCCATTCAATTTCCGTAAATTGAAAATTGCAAAATTACAAAATCAATTTTTGATTTTTCAATTTTTATGTTTTGAAACCATGACAAAATACCGAAATAACTAACTACTTTTTTTCTTTTGTACTTTAGCAGAAAGGAAATTTGCCACCAATTTTTAAACTTCCGATTCCGAATTTATTTAATAATTTGAAAATTAGTTTTAGCCTCGCTATTTTCTGAACTATTGCTTCAAACAAAACCAAGTTTAAACTTCAATTCTTTTGTTTCGATGTATCT
This sequence comes from Parazoanthus swiftii, assembly GCA_025403585.1. Taxonomy (NCBI): domain Eukaryota; kingdom Metazoa; phylum Cnidaria; class Anthozoa; order Zoantharia; family Parazoanthidae; genus Parazoanthus; species Parazoanthus swiftii. The sequence goes on along the minus strand of JAOBYE010438308.1, from coordinate 88 downwards.
CCAGGGTCCTTGGGTCATTCGGCCATTCAACTTCTCAATATAAATGAATCATAAATTATTGCATTACAACTTATGTTGTATCGAATTT
>JAOBYE010438197.1:0-13871 GCA_025403585.1 Parazoanthus swiftii | reverse complement strand
GCGAAAATGGAGGAAAATAGATTTGCTGCCGGTGCTCGCATAAAAACTTTCAATTATGTATTTACAATGAAAATTCTTGTCATCAAGAAGACTCGCTCGTTCGTGTTTAGCCACAAGCCACTCGTGAATAATATCCCGTAGGCGCATTTTCTATGAAGTAAACTATATGTGATAAACAAATGAGCAAACAAATATTAAAGATCTTTGGTTTTGGGGGGCAAGATATAATTATTCCGGCAGTAGCTTTCACCACTGACGAAAGCTGGAAGGCAGCCAAAACATTCGGAGTCTTTTATCAAAAGCTCAAAATATTAGACCAGTTCTCATATTTTTTACCGAGGGCTTACATTGACCAGTGTTTGGGTAGGAACGTAAAAGAAGAAAGTTCAATAAATGTTAAGTGTAAAATCGAGTTGAATTGGCAGCAAGTTGCGTGGAAGTTGTGTGGTGTGGTGTGGTAGTGTCTTCCAACTGAGGTTGGGTGACGCGCTGTCTTTAGTGCTGGTGGCCTCGTACGCAGGGAAGAGCCTGGGTACTAAAATTATAGCCATAGTTGTAGCAACCCGATACATCAGTGATACATGTACGTTTTATTATTGGGGCGGATCTGGAGAATCATAATTTTAAGTCTTCTTGTAAAACAGAAATGATTGAAGAGAACACTACAAATCCTGTAATCGAAATCCAGCCAGCTGCGTCGTTGATCGACCAGAAAGTTGCTATAAAAGTGTTTGGACTGACACCGGGCCTATCTGTGACGATACGCGCTGAGCTTGTCAGCGACAAAGGGGAGACTTTTGAGTCTCGAGCCCTTTACGTCGCTGACAAACTTGGTCGTGTGTTTGTCACGAGTGAACCCTCTGTTGGAGGAGACTACACTGGGGTCGAGCCTATGGGTTTGTTGTGGGCCATGAAAATGAAACCTGATTCATCTCGTTTTCAGGTGCACACAAGCCATGCTAGACTGGTAAAAAAAGATGTCACAAAACCGTATTGTATTTCTGTGGAGGTGTTGGAGGGACATGTTGGAGAAGGAAATGGACGAGTGTTGGCATCCAACAGATTTGAGAAATGGTACATGGCAGCAGGGGTCCAAAGGATACCGGTGAAAGAAGGCAGAATACGTGGTACTCTGTTCGTCCCCCCTGGCACCGGTCCATTTCCAGGTTTGTCAGCAACTACACTAGTATAAACTAATGTACCATTTCACTATTGTGAAGTTTGTGCCCCCTGCACTAAAGAAGCGAAATCATTTTACTTGTCATTAACCAATAATCAATCAGAAACATGATTTGTAATGCAATTGATCCTCAGAAACCTGGAACAAGCACAAATGTACATTAGTTATGCACATAACAATAAAAAGCCAGCGGGGGGGGGGGTAGGGAGAGGTGGTAAGGCAAGAGATGGGGTGTTGACAGTGTCAGCCATCCCTTCGGGAGTGAGCTAAAAACTAGAGAAACAATCACTATAACACAGTACATATATCAAGCACTTTTTATTGTTTTTGACAGAGCTTGTTATCCCCAGGGAGTTGATTTAATTTGACAAAACATTTCAGTAAAGAGCCAAATCCCAACCCCCTTCCTGACCCCTGAAGTCCCTCTTGGGCTTAATGTTGATTGGTGCATCAGTAAAATGACATATTGGCCAATTTAACAAATTTGTTATCTGTCAGTTTTTTCCAAAGATGTCTTATGAGTTCTTGCCCAGTCTGAAAAATCCACTGTCCACAGGTTCTGCTTTCAAAATAATACCTTCCTTGTACCACAGCTTGGCTATAGCATGTTTACTTTTGACTGCACAGCCAACACCAAAAACTTATACTCATTTTCCCTGTTAATTAATGGAACTCAGTTACCATGTTTGACTGTAAGTTATCTATAGTTTTGAGAAAAAAAACTCTTAAAAGAAACTCAGCTGCGTTAATAATGCATGCATAAAATATCAATTTTAGTTTCAAAAGTTCTATCTGGTAGTTATAATTATACTAGTACCACAAGTCTAAAATCGATGTTGAATGTAAAACTTATAGTACAGAATATCAAATGTGAAGAGTTTTTGAGCAAAATTTTGTCAGTAACTGTCTGTACTTTAACAGAGTAATGCAAAGAAAGTATGACAAACATAATTATTTTGTTTAACTTGAGTTTGAGGTATATCATATGTATTAGAGTAACTTTATATTATGCATCAAGTTTCTAAAACAAATTATTGGATCTGTGGGAACAAATCAATAAATTACAATTGCAAAACTTAGCTGCCGCAGTGTTTTATCTGACTTCAAAAACATCACAGTAAACTGTTGTGATTTTGCAATGTATACCTGTCCAGTGTTTTTCTTAAGACCAGAACATTGTACCGATGTTCCCCCGTAGCTGTACTGCCTTTCCCCAGCAATGGTGTCTGGCAAGTTTTTTTAAAGTCATCAGATGCACAAAATTGCATCATTTTCCAGGACTCTAAATTTCAAAAATGGTCCCCATGCAGACCCCTTAGATGCTTGTACCTTCGGCGCTTGATGACTTCCAACACAGGTGTACCTGCTTTCCCACTTAGTGTACCCCATTTCCCAAAACGTAAGAAAAACACTGTATACTTTGCTTTGAGAAATTATAATAAATGATCTAATGCAAAATATTGAAACTAAATTAATTATATAGTAAAACCTGCATATAAAATGTAGGATTGATTGAAATACTGAAGGCAAACTCTTGCTATATGTTGTGTATTTAATGAGTCTCAATTGTACTGAAATCTGAATAAATCTAAATCATGTTTTTGATTTCCATGTGGAAGAAGACAGTGCTCTTCAAATTCCCAGACTTTTGAGAAGAGTTTACTGTAAATAGACTGCCCGACAGAATTGACAATTGATACCAACAGTATATCATATGCTTGTCACAGACAACTCTGCAGCACTTTAATCCACTTAAATAAGAACCTTAAGAATTCAAGAACTGGTTATCCTAAGAACCATTATCAATTTAGACCCACAAAAGTTGCATACAAGAACCTATTTAACCTAAAATTTCAAACAGGTTCTTATTTTAGAAATGAACCTTAAAGATCTTCAGGCAAAGATAATTAAAAGACATTCATGACCTACATTTAAAGTACACGTACCTTGAACGGTTTGAGTTATTATCTCAATAAAGAAAAATATTTAGGGAAAAAAAAACTAGTACAGTAAACAGTACTGTCCAAAGGCCAGGATGGTTTTGGCGTTGGTATTATAAAATTAAGAACCTGTTTAAGGTTACCTAAGATAAAATAGCAAAAAACTCTGCTTAACACTGTATATATGAAAACCTGTTTAGGCTAACTTGAAAAAAAACTACTAAGGTTCTTATAAGTGGCCGGTAAGTACAGTATTAAGAACACTTTAATTGGTCCTGGCAAAAAGCTCAAAGCCGTAGCAAGGGGTGGTGCCGGGGGGGCCCATGCCCCCCCAGTTTTTTCCCCAGCAAATGTGTCAGATGTGTCAAGCTCAGCAAATTGCTCCAAGTTTGAGAAAAAATTGTCATATTTTACTAGTTTTTGACACTCTAGTTTTGTTTCAAATGGCGTTTTAAAACCCAGGAAACACGTTTTTAGACAAACAAATTTTCAAAATTTCCTGGGGGAGAATGCCCCCGGACCCCCCTAGAAGGCTCACACCTTCGGCTCTTGGCAGTGCCCCCCCCCAGTTTTCAAAGGCTTGCTACGGCCCTGAAGCTCACTATTTTTCATAAACAAATACTTGATCTTATACATATCATTGTATGGGGACCTCAACCATACAGAGACCTCTTTATTACTCTTACCTCAGTCTCTTTGGTGCCTGTATTAAAGAGATACAACTCAACTGCCAAACTCCCCACCCCAGTGGCTGGCTGAAAGCTGCAAAGCAAGTGGAGACTGAAGGCCCACCACCTGCTCGCTTAGCCAGCTTTTGTAATTATGAGTGAAGTCTTTCCTCCGGCACCCAGGATAATGACTATGTTGTTTCCATATGTGTTATAAAAAGCAAGACCTACTGTATGTATGGTAATTTATTGTAGTTATTAATTATTATAAAACTTATAATTTATTATTATAATTATCATTATGGTTAACATTATTATCGTTATTATAATTATAACTGTTATATATTATTATTAGAAGTAGTTGTTCCTACCAAAATAGAAAAAATGAGTGAAATATATATTTTTTTGTAGCTGTTCCACGATTTCGATGACCATGTCTGAGTTTTACTTAGCCGTTAACTCTTCATTCGAAGATCAAAAACCAAATGAACTTAAAGGGCAAAAGTTGACAAAAGGAAAAAAATACAGGTAGAAAACAACGACAGGGCTTCGTATACCCGCATTTACTGACAGCGGTAGTTTGAATAACCAAGTAGTTCGTCTATGACTTATGACAGACAATTTTTTTTAAGGAGTTATTGATCTCTTTGGTGGAGCTGGTGGTTTAGTAGAGTTCAAGGCCTCTCTACTTGCGTCACACGGATTTGCATCTTTAGCATTGACTTTGAATACTTTCATGAAGCACTTGATTGGATGTTGGCGCATCCCAAAGTGTCTTCAGATGGGATAGGATTGATGGGCGTGTCCAAGGGTTCAGAGCTTGTTCTAACCCTGGCCACCCAGCGGACAGAAATCAAGGCCATAGTGGCTGTCTCCCCAGCCTTTGCACACATGAGTTTTTCTCTGAAATATCGAGGACGCCCATCAGATTTTTTTCCATATAACGAAGAGCGCTTGTCGTTTGCCAGTGATGGTTCTGTTAGCTTAATTGATGGATTGGCTGTTGAAGAAGCCGAAAAACCAGGCAGGTCCGCCCTGATCCCAGTGGAAAGGATTCAGTGCCCCCCTCTGTTGGTTTATGGGACAGGCGACAGGTGTTGGAAAGTAGAATACATGACCAATAGGATAGTAAGTCGCATGGCAGCACATGGCAAGGAACTACAATGTTCGGTTTTAAGATATCCAAATGCAGGACATTTAATAGAGCCACCGTATAGTCCCCTCTGTCGTGCTTCATATATGCGCAATTCAAATGTCGTCGTTACCTGGGGAGGTGAGAAAAGAGACCACGCGATAGCACAGGAAGATTCTTGGGACAAGATACTAGAATTCCTACACAGCAATCTGACATTTTCCTCACAAAGTAAACCGTGTTGAGAAAATATTTTTAGTATCCAGACGGCAGCCAAGACTTTAGATAACTTGAATTTAATTTCAGCCGTTTGAAACAGTTGTCTGACATCGTACAAATGAAAGAAAACGAAAAACGCAATACAGTTGGACCCCGATAATTCGAACTCGGATAAATCGAAGCCCCCGCTAATTCGAAGTAAAGTTCATTTCCCTTGGTTTTGCCCCACTTTTTATAGTCATTTTACCTCGGGTAATTCGAACTCGGATAATTCGAAGTCCTCGCTTATTCGAAGTAATTTCTGTTCCCATGGACCGGATTTTACCGCTGAATGAAAAGGAACAGACGCTGCCGGAAATTGGTATATTTATCAAATAATTGTGGTCTAAAACGGTTCATATTTCGATTATCCTTAAATTAGAACAGTTTACAGCGCGTTATTCCCTCTGTGTGGGCTTGTATTAACGTGTCGACGTGATGAAAATCCATAATGCGCTGACAGAATTAACGAAAAATCCAATTTACTACATGGATTTAGTCTCACAAACATTATTGAGAAAAGCATTAGTAGGTCTCAGAGGCAGCTCACAACTGATAGCTTTTTCGGCTAAGCATCTTCATATTGGTCACTGTTTTTTTCTTGGAAATTTTGAAAAAACTGTTTTTTATGAAAACATTGGAAATACGTCCTAAGACGACGAACTGTTCACTAATATGGTGAAAATAGAGGAAATAAATCCATTCAAAAGTGAAAATGGCGTATTTATTCTTGACCCCTATAATTCGAACCCCCGATAATTCGAAGTATTTGCCATTTCCCTTGAGACTTCGAATTATCGGGGTCCAACTGTACAAGAGTACCCAAAACGGAAACTTGAGTTTGTAGTTGTAGTATTTTGACGAAGACACCAAACCTGAAGTTTTAAAGCTCTTTAAATGGGGTTTGCAGTACCTGGTGTCCAATTAATGGCACACCCAAGGTTGATGTTATTCGGAGACGTCATCACTAAAAAAAACTCCAAAATTAGTTTTGTATATTAGAAGTAATCAAAGAATAAAGTGTGTTCGAAAAGGTTGCTTTAGAAAGTACCTTTCCATTGAAAAAGTTCATTTTAATAGGTAGAGGAAGAATGGGGTGGGTACTGGAACTTAACACTTGAATCACAGGTGTTGTTTTTCAAACTAGTAGTACTTTTAATATCGATATAATATGAATCTTCTATTCATTTAATCATTGAATTCGATGATCGAATTAGAATTAATTGAGAAATCAATATTCAATATTTTTACAAAAGTGAAATATAATCTAAGAATTTTAAAGAAACAGAGGGAGATGTTGCTATTCAGTGTGTTGAAGCAGTTATACTGAATTCACACTTTTTGGTTTTACTAGTTAATTTGTCACAAACAGTAACAAACAAACATAAACATACTAGAAACACTGTTTACTTTCTTAACTGCATATCATTTTACAACCGCAACACATTTTTTTACACCTAGGAGCTTTTCTCAACAAACAAACTTTATATTTGACTATTTCGTTAGCAAAATTCTGTGAATTGTCCATATTAACTTTTTGATACCAACAACAACTAAATGAAGGTTGAATAGCTATATGTAATCTTATATATAATCAGTTTTATCTGTTTAGAGTGATTTCACTAGACCCTTGATAGAACAAGAGACCAAAACGTTTAGAGAGTAATAAAGGTTACTAGTCTAGCATCTGTTTCATGAATGGGTTATTAAAGTGAGAATAATATTGTAACACAAATGTAAAGAGCTCTAACAATGCAAAAAATTTTTATCTTCAGTGATAGATTTAGCTTAATTAGCGGCCAAATATAGTATCAAAAATTATCGTTGGTCACATTTCCCCATTATTTCCGTTGCTGCTTCACACTTCACAGGACGGATATTTTGAGGACTTCTGCAAGTTCTGGACATAGCATAGCAGCTCCTTATCTGAAAATGATAATTGAAATTAGTGATCGAGTATTCTTTAAATTTTAAATTTATACGAAGTGATATTGCCCTTCTTCAAAATCAACAAACTGTGAACAGGATAAGCCTGTGTGTTATGATCATAACTACATATATCTTTGATATGTTTGTGTTTAATAGCAAAAAAACTTTGTCAAATACTGATCAGTATGCTGTGCACTGCAGTACTGTTTTGTGATCATTGGCCGATTGTGATCCTCGGTACCACAATGCGCCAGGGTAAAACGAAGACGACGTCTTCGCAGTGCAGATCGGCAAAGCAAGCCGTTCGGTTGGATTTACTATAGAATCGCATAGTGGGGATGAATCTCGCAAGCTGATTGGCTAATCATCGAATATTTAAGGAAAGTTTTACAAAGTTAAGGCTTACTAAACGACACTTTTTGTTTCAGCTGAGTTTTGTTTGTTGACTTTACTACACCAAGTGAGGCACAGTAGATTACTAGGTCTGATGTCCGAATGTCATAGATTTTTTAAGGAAATTCATATGATAACGAGAACGAAATCTACGTTTGAATTTGAATCGTTTTGTTTTCGGGCTGTCAAGCCTTCCTTTTTGGGGAACATTGGTAGTAAATCACTTGGAGTATTTGTCGATCAACGGCTTATGTGGGAGGAACATGTGGACAAGCTTTGTAAGAGGGTGCCCTCCGCGTTAGGTGCCCTCAGACAAGCATGCCGATATGTTCCTCAGGAAACACTGATTACTATATACAACACTGTCATTAAACCCCTGTTCGACTATTGTGATGTGGTATGGGGCAATTTAAATTGTTCCTTAACAACGAGACTTCAAAAACTCCAAAATCGAGCGGCTAGAATTATCACCCGCAAGGGATATGACGAAAGGTCGTTCAAAATTCGAAAAGAGCTTGGATGGGATGATCTGGAGACTATAAGGCGAAGACACACGGCCATTTTAATGTACAAAACACTCAATGGTTTAGCTCCAGAATATCTCTATGAACTTTTTTCGTGCAGCAACAATAAGTATGAATTGAGAGAGAAAGGAAGCAGACTTTTACTGCCCAAATTTAATACTGAACTATCGAAAAGGAATTCTTTTTCTTTTATTGGGGCAAAGATATGGAATTCTATTCCATACCTAATTAGGTCTGCTCCGAATCTCTCCATTTTCAAGAACTAATGTAAAAATTCTTGCTGTTATATAGTGTTTTGTTTAATTATCTTAGATTATCTTAGATATAGTAAAGTTTTAAGGAATTTTAGATCAATCATAATTCTGTATATAAAATTAGTTTTCATTGAATCTAGATTTAGATATACCACACGGCTTTTCTGAAAAGCAGTTTATCTGATTGTAAATTACCGTGATTAAATAAAGTTACATTCATTCATTCTCTGTCTCTGTCTCTGTCTGTCTCAGTCTCTGTGTCTGTGTCTGTCTCTGTCTTTACGCGGTATGTTTCTGTCTCTCTTGAACCGTGAGTTCAGTTATCGTTTGTTATAGCGAATAACGTGCCACCAGCACGTAAAGTATATCGTTAATTTCATGGTTCAGCAGATCACAAAATCAACAAATAGACGCAGCAGAGAAATTCGTTAAATAAACTCTTAACTTTGTTCTTAAAAGTGCACGTGTTTCAAAATTTAACCTGTTGTTCAACTGTAGAAGCCCAAAAGTAAATGCGGTTGGAAGAAGTGACCGGAGAAACCTCACAGCCCTAGTCAAAAAGTGATTCAAATTCATCACATGTTGGTGAATTTGTTACATCAGCGCGAAATCTCGTGGCTAAAAGTAACCACAATGCATTGCAGGCTAACTTTCATAATTGAACCTTAAATAAGACATTTTGATTTAAAAGATTATTTAAAGCGAGCGAATTTAATTCCCGCTGCGTGTTTATTGAAAGTAGCGATGCATTTGAAAACAGATTTTGGCTAAGAATCGATATATCTGTTTTCTTCAACTGTGTTATCCCCGACCTCATAAATATCACTTGTTTTGCTTATTGCCACGGTTTAACACCGATTGACAATGGAACACCGGTCAACAATTATTAAAATATTAACCAACATAAATACGGTAATACCTGCAACTCATGCTCTACTGGAGAATATCTTTGCACTTGGAACATAAGTAGAGTTTTATAGTTTGAGAAAATGTCTTGTCTTTCTCTCTTGGTTGTTTGTGTGTTATGGTCATCTTCTCGAAGTCAAAAACTTGCAGGTGGGGAGGTGGAAGCTAGTAAAGACGACTTCTATTTACTAAAAGGGTTGGATATAGCTGTTATGGAGGAAAACGCCAAAATGAAAACAGCTGAAAAGTTTGTCTTTCTACCTGACACAATCCAAGCCACTTCACAAGTGGTGCAAGGAAACATCTATCGCATCCAAGTTTCTATTGCTAAATCTGTTTGCCGTAATGACGAGGAACACAAGTTGAGCAGGAAAGACAAGTGCCCATTAAACTCTCGTGCTCCGGGAGGCGGCAATGAGACCCGCTGTTGTCGCTTTGTAATATGGTCACGGCCGTGGTTGAGAGGGAAGGACTCGATGGTTGTCCAAAACGCAAACTGCACTGGGCCGGTATACGGAGGTGTAAATTACCCGGCTGACATTCTGAAAGATCCACAGCTTCTGCAAGGTCTTGACATTGCAATGCTGCAGCACAATAAGGAGGGGACAGATGGAACTGGTTTAATCCCTGCCAACAAGTACGTATACTTACCTCAAACGCTGAGTGCGTCTGTACAGGTCGTGCAAGGCAAGCTCTATCGCGTGCATGTACAGATAGCGCCATCTATTTGTCCAAACGACGATGAGCACGCCTATCTCCGGATTGACGAGTGCTCAATACAAGATATTAACAGTCCGACCATAAAGGAACTTCTTCGCAAGTGCGAGTTTGAGATTTGGTCCAGGCCATGGCTAACAGCGGCCAATAGACTGACAGTAAAGAAGATTAGTTGTATTCCTGTACCAGTTATTGTACCACACAGCAACAAAATACAGCCGATAATGAGCTTGAAAATATAATTGGTCGTAGCTGGAACGCGTTGGAAGCTTAAAAAAAACTGAAAACTTAACAATAAAGGCAAAACAAGGACCTTTAAGATTGGGATTCTAAAGTGACTGTATAATGATGTCAAGGACGTCAATTCTTTTAACAGAATTCGTAGTCGTTACTGTTAAATAAAAAAAACGTGTTTATATTTAAAACATATTTCCTGGCTATTATATAGCCCTCTCTCAGATGGTATTTCCTTGTCCATTTCCGATTTTAATGTTAGAATGTGGTTTTATACAGATGGGTGTATCCATAAGTCACTCTTCATATCTTAAAAATATGTTTGTAAACAATTCACAGATTTTGCAAGTTCAACTTCAATGCTAAGTACAGTTTTTAATAAAAGAATTCCTTGAAATTTAGGCATTTTCAATCCGGCAGCACTATAGTTTAGTCTAAAAAAAATCTAAATACGAACTAAAAATGTATCTAAAAGCTCAAAAATTAAATTCTGTCATTTTCTATCTACCACAAACTGAAAAAGAAAGTATCATCTTTGATTATCAGTATGTTAGTAAACTGAAATGTTTGAAGCGTATTTTAAAACAGTGTGCACTCGGATGACAAAGCACTTTAAGAATTGTCGCTTCCAACTACGTCAACTTACCGCGGTCCTCTACCGTATGGGATCAGTTGAGCTCTTTGTAAATCCTTTCTTGTACCTCCGGATAAGCAGTGCATTACAGAAAGATCCAACGGACAGCGGTAGACAGTGTCGAGACTGTCATCTGACATCAATCAGAGACAGTACCACGTGTCTATCTGTCAAGATCTTCTTCGTGTCTGAGCCCTCTCGCTTAGCGTCCCTCAGGGCCTTTATGAAGGCATCGGTACGATACCTTATGTTCTCCTCATCGAAAATCCTTCGATGTTCCTTTAGCTTTCTCTCATCGATCCCATCCTACAGCCGTGCAACGTCTTTTAACATCGCGCCTGATGTGTATGGGTGCATGGGTACTACAACTAGGGAAATGAGTCCAGGAGCTGGTCTGCCTTCAAAACCAAGTCAACCAGTTTTTTATCGAGGTTCATTATTTCACAGAAGGATGGCGTGTGAAAGCCCGTGCACAAGACAGCACCATTCGACCCGCAAAAGTTGTTGTAATGAGACAGCCAAAGCGCAACAAGCTAAGCACTCCTTTCAGCCCCAGACCACTGATGGTACAAGAGAAGAAAGAAAGTATGGTAGCTCCTATCAGAGCGAAATGATCTTTTTATTGTTACTTTTTCTTTTCAAAACTCAATTTTAGCAGGAACCATTTGTTTATGTAAGCGAATATTTCCATAAATAATTGTTTTACTGTGATCTTTCACTGTGCAGTAAATTTTGCATGCTGGTAATCTATATTAAAAATGATCAGAAAAGCAAACACCCAAACAAAGTCTGCCCTAGCTGATCGTTGTTTAAATGACGAATACAATACTATGAGAAATCCGAGTCAAATTCAGAGCATTGTCAGAGTGGAAGAGATATATCGTGAAACTGCTTCCCAACGGCGGGCTAGTTGTCAGTGTGTTATTGCTCTGTAGCCGCGTAGGTTCAAAATTGAAGCACCTACACCTTACTTCGTCTATTTAGCCCCCTCCCTTCTAATAATCCCCCACTTCAAAAGGTAGCAGAAAAATAAGCCCCCATCCTCTATCTAGCGCCCACCCCCTGAAAATTAAGAAATCACCGGGAAATTAATCTCAGGATGAAATCAATCGACTGGGTGCTTGAGGCTTGATGCATGCTACCCACAGAGCTAATTGTCAAATCATTTAAGGTGTGTGCTCTGTCTTCTGCCCTTGATGGACCAGAAGACAACGAAATTATGTGCATTAAGCATGGACCTTCAGGCCTGTAGGCAGGAATTGGGTTGGGGGGAGGTGCAAATTTCGTAAACTTGGACTCTTAAAAGCCAAATTTATGTAGCACACACTGTTAGGAAAAACCTATTCGGGCTTCTTCACCGTCTTATTAAACCTCCAAATGCGTCATTTTAGGGTCTCTGGGGAGGTGGTGCGTACGCACCCCGCGCACCCCCCCCCCTGCCTACGGGCCTGACTTTGTGAGGTGGTTCTCAGGCGACTGGAAAGTATAGCGCATGAAGAGGAGAATGTATCTGATCCTTTTGATGTTCAAATATCAGAAGAGAAAATGTGTCTTGAGGACATTGAGGAACTTCTCATTGAAGACAGCAATGACGAGCTGGATGATATATAAATTATTTTGGTTGCACTTTTACTTACTTAGTGCACAGTAGTATTATACAAAATGCATTTATGTTGTTTTTTATAAATAAAATATACATTAACTCACAAACTCAGTGATATAGATGCATGTGTTGTGTGAATTAGTATACGGTAACAATTTAGGGTGAAAATATATTAAGCCCCCGGCCTCTATTTAGTCCCTCCTAGTAACCCCCCCCCCCCCCACTTGAAAGGCAGCAAAGAAAAATAAGCCCCCAGGGGGATAAATAGTGTAGAGGTAATACGGTCTTTGGATTGCAGTTTAAGTTAACGGAAATTTTACCGCACAACTTAATTCAAACTACTATACTTACCTTTTGTGACTGTTACTGAAATTCCTTGGATAAAAAAATGAAATATGAAAAATCTCTTCTTTTTACCTCTGTAACTTTGGCAGACCATACATGAATGAAAATACATTACTACATCACATATTAAATTTACGAACTGATATGCTGATCGAGTCAAACGAGTAACTGCAGCATTTTATAGTGATCCCTTTTGGTAGAATTCAGCAGAAACCCGACTCTGCCATTGTTTCAGCGGAAGTATAACAACCACATTTCAACTGCTACCCCTAATACTATTTTAACTGCTAGTTTAACATGAAAACAAAATCAGTCAACATTCAACCGTGCAGTCAAACTCTGGAATCTAATAGTCAAAAGACACGCCTCCCATCAGTATAGCAATCTCTTTATCTCCAGCTTTGATGTAAACTGTACTTATTTCTGGACATTATCTCTCGACTGTTCCTGCCACCGACCCAAGTTATTCCTTTTAAGTGTTCTGATTTTTTAAAATCGTTGTCTCGTTCTTGTGTATGTGCATATTTAATTGTGTATATTGAGTTTTTCTTTAGCATGGGCCTGCGACTGGCATGGGGTTTCTTGTCCCAATCGCGCTTTGTATCTTTAGGGTGTTTTATCTTACTTTGTAGGTGTAACAAGTGTTTTTTCCCTTTGTTCTACAGTTCCCAATATAGTTGTTAAAAACGTAAGCAGCTCTTGAGCGATTTGAGTATAGACTGATTTTAAAAAAAAATCCGCAACAGCCAAACAAGCAAAAGTCGAGTTCCTGTCTGTCATATCGGCCACGTCGCAGATAGCTTCGATTCTCGGTCTCATACCGACGTTGACAAACCATATGCAAAAACAAACCCCAAAATGTAGAGCAGAATCAACTATTTGATAATCCGTTTTTTAACCGCAGTTCTGTCATTTGTCGCGTCACTAAAATACATAATGGATCAATATTCTATCACAGAGGTTATGTTCCGCTTGAAACAATGTTAAAACCGTTATGTAGAGCCGGCAAACTTTATAAGAACACATAGTATCAGCTTTTTCCGAAATCTGAGAATAAGTTGAGAAAAAGTCTAGCTCTAGCCTGCTAGCCGGCTCTCCTGTTGTTTTTTTTCCGAAAATAATTATGTGGCGCGCGAAGGTCAACGGATGGGGGA
>JAOBYE010438086.1:0-13875 GCA_025403585.1 Parazoanthus swiftii | reverse complement strand
GCTTAACACTACTGAAACCGGAGATAAGCGCCGGCCTTATGAGCCACTTGGCTCGGGAAAGGATTTAGCTTTTTAGAGCTTTTTCATACCGGTTCAAGTTTCAAGTTTAAATATTAAATATGGTATTAAGTTACTACATGTAATATTTAAAGTGTTTAGGGTTGTATTTGTTTCTGTGTTAGGGTAAGTGTAATGATAAAGGTTAGGGGTAGGGTGTAGTACATGTAGTTGTTACAAATTTATATGACAAAAGACTTTGGAATATGCAATGATTCATCTGGGGTGCAGTTGGTAGAGAGCGGCCCGACTTAGAAGCTAGGTTGTATGGGTTCAAAACCTGGTGTGGACAACAGGCTAGTTGATTGAGTAGAAAATTTTTTAATAGCGTAGCTGCTGTGTGATGTAAAAGTAGCTTACAGCTTAGGAAGGAGAAGTGAAAAAGGAGTACATGTAAAGGGGAGAGGAAATGACTTATAACAGTAGGGGAGAGTCAGTAAAGTATAATTTTTTCCTGTTAATTTAAAACTATATTCATTAAATTAAAAAGAAAAAATAATGAACTGGTACAAGAACAACAGAATGGAAACCCTGGAGCCCGCCCCTTTATTTTGAAGTATCATAAACTTTATTATCTGCTCTCTGCTGTAGTGACTCCATTTTCTATCCTCGTTTCCATTGTAATGCGATTGAGAATGTTTTAATTGCTCAATGTTTGTGCTTATACATAGTATTAATTAATCATTAACTTGAATCACTGCACCGACTGCTCATGTTTTATGTCACTGTTCAAGCGTCAGGAGGTCCTGGTCGTGCTGCCATGCCAACACCAGGAAACACAGCCGCTTGGAGAGCAGCATTGTGGACGCGAATGGAGAAACTAATGGACAACATTCACGCAACTTGTGGACAGGTTTGTTGTGTCAGTAACAGTAAATTTATCAGTTGCTGAAGTACGAGAAAAATTATGCTTTAGCCGTCTTAGATAATTGAGAAAATCAACTTAAATCTTTGAATTTGTTATTCTATTAAATTATGTATTTTTATAGTAAAGATACTGAAGCCGGCAACACTTTCTGCTGGTAAATAACTTTATGAATTGTGGTGCTTATATAGCGCTTTACAACGTTTCAAAGTGCTTTACAATCGTATATCCGGCGCCAATGGCTGCCATTTGCAGTATTGATGTAGAACAAAACACCAGGATTACCCTGCTCTTTTCGAGGAAACTGGGGGATCTTTTAAGTCCCCCGATAGAACGTTGAGAGACTAGTTAAACGATGGACGGTAAGGCGAAAGAAGGTCATCCAAAGTTCAACCCTTGACCAGGCCGGGGATTGAACCCGGGGCCTCCTGGTTGGCAGTCAGAGATCTTACCAACTACGCTAACCTCGCACGCACGAAGTGACGTGCTGCCGAGAAAGTACATATTTTCGTTGAACCAAGCATTTTGTAGACAATCGGCTTCTTAGAAAAATGAAAATGAAGTTTTTAAACTTCTTAAAAGAAGTTCTGGAATTGAAAGCTTTATGGATAGGCATGCTGATACTGAAATGTTGTTTCAGAACTTTTAGATGTGAACACGTTTTGGAGGGGCGTACCACATGTTGCAGACACAGTACCCCCCAAAAAAAAATCCCCCTAAGAAGCTTTGACTAATGTTCCGTTCAGCTCTAGTTTACTAACACCATGCATATGCTTCCAAGCAATTGTCCTTCAGTTGGGCGGTATAATTAACTGCATGACTTGAGATCCTTTTGCCACGCACTTCAGGACTTGTGTCAAGTGCAGCTTCTAGTTAAGCTTGGTTCACACTAGCGACGGAGAAGGAAGCGGAGACAGAGACGGAAGCACCAAATCCCATACAAACCCTGTAAGACGGAGACAGAACAGAAGAGAACGGAATGGTCTGTTTCCTTCTGTTCCATCTCCGTTTTACAGGGTTTGTATGGGATTTCGTGCTTCCGTCTCTGCTTCCGTCTCCGTCGCTAGTGTGAACCAAGCTTAACTGAAAAACTGTTAAAAAGCTGTTTTCAGCCCTTAGCTTAACGAATCCACGAATATTGAATGCAATTTTATGCAATTTTCGCTTGCGGTAGTACCACAAGCAAAAATTAGATAGCAAGAGCTAATCGACTTAAATGAGCTGCACCGATGTGATCGGTTGCTGTTGTATGTTGGGTTTGTTCAAGCAGCAGTCAATAGCATATTTGTACCTACAGTTGTCACCTTTAATGTTTGAGTGCATATCTAATGCTACTGTAACCTTATTGATACACCCCTTAGGTGCACCATTTACAGAAAGTGTTGGCAAAGAAGAGAGATCCAGTTACTCATGTCTGTTTTATGGAAGAGTTGACCAAGGTAACTTGTCTGTCAGTTCATTCACACCTGCTAACGTGCAGTGTAAATGAAGGACACCTGTCCGGTTGGCAGTGCATCATGGAGATGTTGTCTACTTCACATGTTCATCACAAATCACTGATCATTCTCATTCAATTAATACTAATCAATTGTATGTTACATTTTCATGGGGATGGTCTTTGTTACTTGTATATACTTGTAACTAAAAAGGATTTTTACTTGTATATACTATTTAAAAAGTCATCTCTTGTCAATTACTTTTCAAATCAGTTTAACTGAGGAAGGTCGCTGTAGTGGCCGAAACGTTTTATTACAGTAGAGCATTTTTAGCAGAGTCAACTCCTTTTATATTTCTAATATTTTCTGGTATGGTTACAAACCAAGCATTTTTAAACTTCAAAGGAAATAGTTATTGACAAAATTTTAAAAGTTTAAGGGAGAATGAGTCGAAATTGGTAAAAATACTTGGCTTTAGGAAGAATGGAGTCAGAATCAGTAAAAATATATGTCTTTCAGCAGTTGGGACAGCGGGATAAGCGAAACTCGGTTCATTTACTAGTCTTAGTTTCCCGAGGGATTTTACTAAGAAAAACGCAGGAGACCCAGACTACATACATGTCTGCGTTGAAATGGTTACCAGGGACCTTGTTAGAAGTACTCGTGCAGTACCTCAAGTAAGTCGGTGTTTGTGATTACGAATCATAATGTTAAACTGTTGTAATGCAACAACTTGCTCATTTAGGGTGAAAGCACGTCGGTTAACTCCTTTTGGAAGGTTGTGACTCACATTCTGACAGCGGAGTTTGCTGAGGCAGCGCAAGGTACAGATTTAATTAGGCTCACTTGCTGATATCAACCAAGTACAAAGTTTGCGTGTTCTCATTAGATAGAACAGATCACTTGGTACATAGGGAAAATGTCAGGCAATAATTCTCGTCTGATGTTGATGTTCCGAATCTATACCCCTTTGTCGTTTTTAATTTAGACTTAAAGTTGAGTTTAAAGAATTAAATACTTGCAAGGCCCTTGAAAACGTATCAGGGTTAGGGTTAGCTGGGTGTCTACGGTGGAGTAAATACCATCGTCCTTAAGAAAGGTTCAAGTTCAAAATTATTTTGCCAAATACTAACAATAAACTAATAAATATATTATTAAATACAATAGCTGAATATAGAGCTAAGGAAGCTTGTTAAGAAGCCATCGGTTGTAGTCAACTGCACTTGTGCTTCCAAAAACATTAAGAAGTAGATTATTTTTAAGATGCCCATCATTTTGACTAATTTGAGATACTTTGTATTGGCATCATGAAAGCTTTTCGTTCTGTTGGAGTATAAAATATGAAAACCCTTTCATAGCTCACTGGTCTGTGGGATGATATTCTGCCCTTAATTGAGAAATGGCTCTCAATACCTTTTTCAAAGCTTCGCCGGCTTCGGGACATCTGTTGGTATTGCTCTGTCTCTATCTTTGTTTCACATTTGTCTCTGCCTCTGTGTGTGTGTCTCTTTCTGTCCCTTTGTCATTCTGTCTCTTTCTGTCTGTTTGTCTATCTGGCCTTGTAGCTCAGTTGGTAGAGCAACGGCAGTCTGTCCTGGAGGTCGAGGGTTCGATTCCCGCCGGGGTCAGAGATTTTTTCTCTTTCTCCTTGTGGGCCCATTTCCTTCCTAGGATTTTCGCCCAGAAAGTATTACTTTGGATATTTGTAGAGCACTTTATCTTATCACATTTATATCATATCATATCTGTCTATCTGTCTGTCTGAGTATTTCCGTGACAACAATTCGCTCATGCATAGTAGGATTTCTGTACGATTTCGTCAGTCTCTCCTGAGTGACGTAAAACACTCTTATATAAGAAATTTGAGTATACTTTCATAACGTGGCCACCTGCCTGTGGGCACAGTCCAACTGTTATTTTGACTCATAAAGAGTAACGACCTTTTCATTTTTAATGTTTTCCTAGTGCTTTGACAGCTAGCTAAAAGTCAGCTTACTAGCTATTTAGAGCTCTGCCAACAGTGTCTTCGTTAAGGACAACCTGCTAGCCGAGTCCAAACACGTGCAGATAAGAACTAGTGAACAGTCGTAGATATCGTTGAGTACTGATTATAAATTTTGTTATTTTAAGCCTCGACTTTTCTCAAACAAGCTTTTGAGGGCGAGTATCCCAAACTTTTGAGACTCTACAACGATTTGTGGATACGACTTCAGCAGTACTGTGGAACAGGCCCAACGGGCGGCCTTCCTGTGATCCAGTCACTGGAGCCAGTCTTTGGTCTTTTCATGGGCTACGACGAGTTTGATGTGAGGTAAATTGGAGAATGTATTTTTCTTATTATCAAAGGTAGATTCTTTCCAGAAATTTAGAGCTTATATATAAATGAAGGAGTTAGTTTTAGTTACTTTATCATAGTAGGCAGTGTTTGTTTGCATCTTCATAACAGCTTTGGTGTTAAGCGAACACACACACACATTCCTTTACTGTAACACAGCTCAGTTTTTGCATGGTGTGTTCTAATTGGCACACCATTGGCTTGTGATGTAGTAAAGCCTTCCTTACAATAACGATGGAAGCAAAGATGAAAGAGTAAGAATGTTACGTTCTAAGCAAGTGCAGAAGAAGCAGAAGCGCAATTCAGATTTGCAGGGCAGAAACTTCGTTTGCTTGCTCTTGTGTTGATGTGCTCACTTTACAAACGGCCAATGTGATTGATTTCCTCTTCCGTCTTTTTTTCTTATACTCTGGTTTCTCTCCTTCTTTACTTCCGTGGAGTTTCAGCTTGTGCTTCCTTGTCTGTTCTCAACTTACATTGGAACGGAATGGCCCTTCTGTTTCCGGCGAAAGGAGCTAGCGTTTAAAGCTCTACTACTGTGCACAACAAGCCTCTTTGGAGATGTGTTTATGACAAAAAAGTTTAACACACTTGATATGTAGCTAATCCTTAACGAACTTTAAAGTATTGTCAATCACACTTTAGGTCTGTTAAGGTTCTACAGTTTGTCCAGCACAAAACATCGACACGTTTGATAATTTTTCTTTAATGAAGACCTGTATTTTCATTCTACATTCGCAGTCCGCAACAAGCACTGAAAGACAGCCTTGTCCCGTTTGAGAATGCGTACCTTTCCCGGTCGCTGTCCAGACTCTTTGACCCTATTAACCTGGTGTTGCCTGCGGGAGCTCAGAGCCCACCTTCTAAGGAAGAACTGGCCAGTATTGCCAAGACAATTGGAAGGTACGTGTGTGCACAGGAGAAGTGAAATGAAATGAGAGTTTTATCAAGTAGAAAGGAGTGCCGTACATGTAATTGTTGTTGTTTACAATCACTTTATAAAATGTCAAGAATCTGTTGAGTTGGTTTTCGTTATAATTATCTTCGTAAAACGAAGACACCGTCACAGCTAAGGATGGAACGGAAAATTCAAGAATAATAAAAATTCATAGAACACGAAGATTTATGTAAGTAAAGTACAATTAAGAGTTTTCTTGTAGTACATGTATAATCCAATTAACGCCAAATTTATTACTGTTACTATTATTTTTGTTATTTTTATTCTTTATTGTTATTGTTGACAACATTCAAAATATAGATATTAGTATAGAGAATGTGGCGACTTGAATATTTATAGAGAAAAAGATAATCCACTTTGAATCAAGTATTTTTTGTTCTCTCGGTAGTTTTTAAAAAGTCATATCTTATTCTATTTTATAACCCAATGGTGTTTATCTCTTTCAAAGTAACTACAAACAATTGTAAAGAGCTTATGAAATGTTTTGATAAAGTTTATTGGATTTACTATAAAAAATATTAATATTATTATTGTTATTAACATTATTAAAAGATGTTACTTCTCGTCATGATTTATTTTGTAAACTTGACTGTGCTCTTGACCAAAGAAAACAATTAACCGAAAGGAACTTTGGGAACATTAACTTTTAGAGGTAACTTATGCTGATAATGATGGCAGTGATAATTATTGTATTGTGACGAACTTACGCTCAACATACTGTAATACAAAGTCAATGCCAAAAGCAACAAATTGTGTCTGCTCCTTGAACCCCCATGGTTCCTTTCGGTTCCAGCATCGACTTTTAGCTGTGACAACCTTTTTTAAAATAACTGTCTGAATTAACTAAATCATTTTTTCAAACTATTGTTTATAATATCATTAT
This sequence comes from Parazoanthus swiftii, assembly GCA_025403585.1. Classification (NCBI taxonomy): domain Eukaryota; kingdom Metazoa; phylum Cnidaria; class Anthozoa; order Zoantharia; family Parazoanthidae; genus Parazoanthus; species Parazoanthus swiftii. Next base: position 7,341 of record JAOBYE010438086.1, on the reverse strand, counting down.
TCAATGCAGTGAGTTAAGCGTGGCTAGTGTTGATGATGGTCTTACCATCACTGTGGCACGGAACGTTGCTAAGACCATTCAACTGTTTACAGCCAAGTGTGAACAACTGGTAAGTCTACTTATACGTCCGTAGGTCGCTTTTCTTTTCTCTGGTCTGACCAGTTAGTTAGTCTCAAATGGCTTTCCATTTGTCCGGTCTGACCGGTCTGACCAGTCAGTTTGTCTTAGGTGGCTTTCCATTTGTCCGGTCTGACTGGTCCGACCAGTAAGCTTATCTTAGGTGGCTTTTTATTTCTCTGGTCCGACCAAAACACACGAGTTCTCAGAACTGGTTCTGGCCAGAAAGGTTCTGCTCAGGGATCAGAGCCACTCAGTTCTCCCAGCCAAAGTGCGGGAATTTTAGAGAGTTGTAGCGGAAAAAAACTACGCACGCGACTTGACTTGCCCATTTAAACTGGCCACGTCGAACCTGTTCTTTTTGGGCTGACCAGATCAGAAAAATGGGAAGCGACCTAAGTTAATGTAGACAGGCAAACGTATCGTCAGACAAATTGAATGAAGAAAAAGAGTTGGAGTGTTTTTTGAGAGTTGAAGGCCCAAACTACGATAAAAATATATGTATTGGGCGAAAAAGGGAAAGTCTCAAACCACTGTCTTATGACAAATGCGGAATGCAGGCACTTTTATTTATTACAAACTGATCTCAATCCTTTCCGTTTTCCTAACTTAACGGGCTTGCTATGGAAGTCAGGTAAATCTTGGCTGATGTCGATATTGCTGTGATAAATTGGAAAAAAGGATTTGAGTAGTATTGTTTCTTCTTTTATGAAAGGTGTAGACTGCTAATTGATAAGGAAGAAATGGGAAAATTAGCAAACTGAATGAGCAAAACATACAAGGTGATTGTGCATAAAGATACTTTATTCGTGATATAAGACCGCTGAATCAGAATGTCTGACTCAAGTTTGGCGCGTTTTATAACATAAACAGCACTGTGAGGCGCAAAGACCTGCTTTGCTATGAACCAGTGTCATTGACTAACAATATATTTTTTAGTGCAGCCCAATCAAAACTGAGAAAGCGATGTTGAATACCAGAAAGGTGAATTTTATGTTGGATATGTCATCATGCAAATTATTAATATAATTATCAGTGCTTTGGATGATATAGAGTTTGTAATTAAGACCCAATCTGAATGTCTGTCAAGGTTGCTTTTTAGCCCAAAATCACACAGTTGGAAAGCGCTTTAGTTATCAGAAAATCTAATTATTGGAATTCTAAAATGAAACTGCCACCGATCAAGCAAGGAAAGATGTTCTTCAGTGATGTAAAACAATCATTTTTGGCGAATCAATGACCACTCCCGTCTGTTGTACCAAGCGTTCCATCCTATCTTTAGAAATTAGTTATTGTAATTTCGTTCCGAGAACGTTTTTGACGGTTTTAATAGCATACATATTATTTCACGACATTCTTCCGTGTCATCAGAGAAGAAAATTAGATTTTCGACTTTATTTTTGCAGTTAAATGCTTCGGCCAGGAAAATGCGTTTTTGGTATTTGAATGAATCTTGGATGTCGTCTTGTTGAGCCGGTTCACATAACTTACATGTTGTTTCCCCGAGGATAATTTTCTCAAGCTGCGGATACTGTAGCCCTAAAGAATGTTCCGAGAATGACTCTTGCTATAAATCAACGAGTCATATGATCCACGGACATTTCAAAGTTAACAATAATTTTAGCCTTTTTGTAAATCAACGTTCTTCCATGTTCAACCCATTCACGAGGATCTGTGGCACCATGAGTTTTAAACTTTGTTTTTGTTCCATCACATCTGACTCAGTCCTCTTGGTTCGATCTTCCTTGAGACCTTCTGAATGTCTGCTGTCATTGTTGGTCAATACGACACTATCATTGTGGTGCAACTTTGTACATTTATCTGTCCTGCTAGACTTGTTGCCATTGTCTTCTGCACTACATCTCAATTCGCTTACTTTTACAGATTCGGCTTTGCATTTAAGGCAATTCATAGGTATAGCCGTGTTATTTTCAACCTTAAAGACCTTTTGAACTAAATCATGTTCTCCGTTTGCTATATTTCTCTCGTTGGGTGACTCCTCTGAATCTCGAGACAATGCAGTGTTAGTCATAGATAACACGTAGGTAGAATCTTCCATTTTTGAGCAGCTGGTGTCTGTTTCATCGTTCGCGGAACAAAAACTCCCAGACCGAAGAATGGCATCATCGTCATGGTCATTGATGCGACAACATGTGGTTAGCACTGAAGTAGAAATCTTTTCTGATATTGAAGGTGGACTCCCAACTATGTAGTCCCCTAGTAAAAAGAATACACATATCTTAGTACATAAAGTCTCTTTTCGAGTCAGCTTTTGTTAATGAACTGCCTTTGTTGTATACATTCAAGAAACTGCAAATATCCACCAAAACGAAGCATTGTTTTGTACAACAAATGTCATTTTATCTCGCCTTTAGAAGAGACAGTGTAGTTAAGAAATACAAAGTCCGAATCACACGCCAATTTATAACATAATGCTCGCTTATTGTAGCGATATTTTTTGTTTGTAAACGTTGCTTTTGTAATGCAGATATGCCCATCAAAATTTGAAAGAATCAAGAACAAATAGTTTACTGATTAATGAAAATAGTTGACCAAACAAACAATAAACATCGCTATTCATCCATTTGAAATTACCTCATTACGCTCTGTGATCATTTGGGAAGACAGTTAAGTACCTCTTTGTCGTTTTGGATAGGCGAGTTGTTTACATCTTTTTTGAAACAGTCGGAAAAGACATATATTCTTTTTTTGACTTTTTACGACCGTGGTTCTTCGTCAGTTCCACTAGATGTGGTCGTACTTGTAGGAATATTGGATTAGTTTTCTGAGCACTGCAGTGACAAAGCTCATTTTGCCGTTTTTCAATTATCGTACAAACAATCGTTGTTACTGACTGCAGAGTTGTTGGTGTTAACACATTAATTGTTACTGTCAATACTGAGATACAAGCAACAGGAAACGCGAACTCTGCATTTCTTAATTGAAAATTAGTAATCTCAGGGAAAGTTATTTGATTATAAAGTTGCAGAACAGCTTGAGAAAAGTCTGAATGAAAAGGAGAAGATAATTGAGTATCGGTGAAGTTAAATCTGAGACCTTGAAGAATCTTAACGGTTGAGTTTATTCCAGTTACGAAACCTCGTCTCCTTGCAACTCAGCTTGCATTTGTCTGATCATTTTTTAGAAATTATTTAACGATTGATGGTAAATTTATGATGGAGACAGTAAAGACTGCTGTTGATGGCGAAGGAGGAACACTAAAAAGAAAGTGACACGAAATGTTGAGTTAAATCTTCATCACATTTACTAACTTCTCTAATTTTTTGTATTATTTTGTGGAGTTACTGGTCTTACTACTTTAATATCAGTCCCTATTATCAATTCCAAACATTTCCAACCATTCATTATCACTCCTACTATTTCCACTGATGGCCATTCGATCCAGTCGCGTTCCCAGTATTTACCCATTGTAAGTTATCTACCATTCTGCATTATTCCTATTACTGTCCTTGATCCATCATATCCAATTTTTACCCATCTTTGTCTTTCATTAACTATCATTCGACGTCATTCTTCGTCATTCCATGCCATTTCGATTATGGTCCATCATTATCCACCATTGTCCATCATTCTTCGTTTTCCCATAATTACTCATTGTTTCCTATTATCATTCCCTGTTATTCATTAATTTCTACAATTACCCACCATTGCCCGCCAGTTGCTATTGTTTCCCATCATTCTCTATCATCTCCTGTCGTAGTCCATCACTGTCCAACATTTCCTATCAACGTGCATTAACTTTCATCACCAAAATTTTCTATCGTTTCCGATCACTGATCGTCTTTTCCGCTGTCCATTATCATTCACTTGTATTCACTAAAATTTCCTGTCATTTCCAATTATTCCCTCAAATTCCACACCACTCCTCAACGTTTTCTATCATCCTGCATCATTCACCTCAGTTGACAGATTCTTCATGACTCCGTATCGCTGAGTTAAACAGAGAGTAAGTTGATTGTTAAAGTAAGCACTAAAGCCTAAGACCCCACTCATAGTTGCTACGCATGCAGTGTTCATAGAAGCAAAACAGAACAGAACATTAAACGTTAGACTGACCTGAGAGAACAAGATAAGAAAGGCAGCCTGACACACTATGTTACACCCGGACAACCTTTGGTGCCTGATCTGAAGAAGGAACATGTAAGAGCACCATGCGACAGTTGTTAGGTTTTAGTAGCTAACTCAATCGCTGAGCTTTTTTACACAATCGTTCTCAGCAATTCCCATTTATTCTCTATCACTACCCAAGGTTAGATTTTAGTAGTAAGCTCAATCGCTGAAATTGTTACAGTTCCCCTTTATTCTTCGTCACTCTCCCCGAAGGTTAGGTTTTAGTAGCTAACTCAATCGCTGAGATTTTCTGCACTGTCGTTCTCAGCAATTCCCATTTATTCTCTATCACTCTCCAAGGTTAGATCTTAATCGCTGAAATTGTTACAGTTCCCCTTTATTCTTCGTCACTCTCCTCGAAGGTTAGGTTTTAGTAGCTTAGTCAATCGCTGAGGTTTTTGCACTATTGTTCTCAGCAATTACCATTTATTCTCTATCACTCCCCAAGGTTAGATTTTAGTAGTAAGCTCAATCGCTGAAATTGTTACAGTTCCCCTTTCTTCTTCGTCACTCTCCTCGAAGGTTAGATTTTAGTAGCTAACTCAATCGTTGAGTTGATTTTTGCTACCATGCCCAGCAATTCCGCATTGTTCCGTATCAGTCCCCGAGGGTTGATTTTGGTAGCTAACTCGTTCTCCGCGATATATTTTCACTGTCATACCCCGCAATTCCCCGTTACTCCTTATCGCTCCCCAAGGTTAGATTTTAGTTACAAATCTTTGCAAGCTCAATCGCTAAAATTGTTTTTCACGATGTTGCCCAGCAACTCCGGTTGCTAAGATTAAATTAGAAAAAAAATCTAAAATTGTCGTTACAACTTTAGCGCCCGCGATCATTTGTTAGGGAGAACAGAAGACAACACATGCATAACCCAGGAGAAATAAGCTTAACTGGATCTACTGGTACTGTCTTGAAATGTACTGTCTTCACCTCTTTCTGATAAATGACACAGAAGACACCAAAATATTTAGAGAAAATTTATCTTAATGAGAATTTTCATTTATTTCGAAATATGGTTTAAACAACTCAAACAGATTTACACAAGTTATTGGCAGTAGAAAGAGCTGAGAATAGTAGCAAGGTTCTTTCGTTAGTTAGAAATATTCAATTTTGTGATTAAAATAACCTCGAGACAGATACTTTCAAGAGCAGCGAATTATAAAAGGTGTAGCTGTAAGATTTTTCTTGGGTTAGGTCTTGATTGCCAACTCAGGGTCCTGGGTTTAGTTCCACGTCTTTCCGAGAGATAAATAAATCCGGGAACTTCTTTGCCCACAACATCTGTGGACATGAATGTTAAGTTCTTCGGACTAGCCTTTAGTTTATGAGTTCAATATTTTTTAACACAAGGGTTATAGTTAGAATTAGGTTTTGGGTTTGAACCTGCAATTTACAACATAACTTATGACTCATTGAATGGGTAGGACTAGGGTAAGGGTTAACATTAGGGTTAAAGTTGGGGTTAAGGCGGGCAAGTTGCGGTCAACATAAAGGTTAAGGTTAGGAAAAGGTTTGAGTTTTGATTTTAGACCTACAACTTACAACATGACTTATGATTCATTAATTGGTCAGAACTACGGTTAAGGTTAAGGTTAGGGTTGTGACACTGGTAGTATGTCTGTTAGAAATATTAAGACTTTGGAATTTGACTAATTAAATCAATGGCCTAGTTACACTTAAGACTCATTAAAACCAAGAACTGTCAAATCTTACTCAAACGAGTTGGTCGATTTTAATCCTGCTCTAATCGAGAAGTGTAGTGTTTTAAAAAACACTACACTTCTCGATTAGAGCAAGATGTAGTTATTCTGGTGTTGTATTGTGACATCAGAGCTTGCCTTACCAGGGTTCTTGTTGATATCATTACTTAGATTAGACTTGAGCTGCATGGTTTCCCTATCTAAACAAAGAACTTTACCATTTTGTAATTTGCTACAAGTGTGGGACTCTTTTACTCGAGATCGACAAACAGAGGTTGTTAAAGCATGGTACCACGTCTATCAAGCTAGTCCTGAGAGAACTCCGATATTCTTTTGTAGACAACGTACCTTTTTTGCAAGGAAGTAGCGCTCTGAGCTCTTTTGCTGCGCTGCAGATCGATGTGAAGACGCTCGACACCAATGAGAGTCCAAGTCCTAAATATAAAAGACGGAAGAACCAGATTGCCTTTTCGTATGGCTGGCTAGGCGCTTTGCCCTCGTTCGGTACCAGGTCACCAAACCCTATTGTGCTGAGGGCGGTAAAACAATAATAGACGCTGTCAAGAAATGTCCAACCGTTGTCTCGTTCAGAGTAATAATACATGACTCCGCCTAGGGGAAGCATAAGAATCATTAGGGATGCACTGATAGCGAAGCACTTTACATGCTCATTCGATGGTGCTTCTCTCTTGAGGAAAGCTTTTTCAAAGTAGCGGATCATGAGGTAGACCACAATGTTGATGTGCTCACCCACTGACTGTAAAGTAAGAAGGTTGAGAGGAATGCCGAAGATTGCGAAGAAGATGAGAAATAGTCGTCCGGCTTGTGTCTTTGGAGCAAGGTGACCGTAACCTGAAAGAGAGGGATGAAACATGAGTCACATTTAATCTAGGACATGCTCCTTTCAGGAGCGACGTCAGCAACTCTGTCCTCTCATACTAGATGGGGAAGCCCGTTTTTGCTTATTAAGTATCATTTTTTTTAAATTTGCAATATCCGTTTCTATTCACTATCATTAACTGTTGTTCACTTTCACTTTATCATCATCCAATGGTATTCACTACCATTAACATCAGTCATTCTCATTTACTATAGTTTGATGTAGTTTATTATCATTTCTATCATTCACCTATATGCCATTACTTTCCAGAATTCAAAACAATTCTCCGTTATTGAATCGTTGGGGTTGGTAGCAGGGGAAGGAGAGGGAAACGTGGAGCAGGGGAAAGGGTGATTTTTCTCTTCTCCCACCCATTCTTTCACTTGACTTTTCCTTCGGTGCTTTGAGAGGGATGCCGAAGATTGCAGGGTTCGGAACGCGCAAAATTGAACAAACTGTAATTGCGAAAATCAGGATCAATGTGGGTTTCTTGCAAACGACCCACCCACCCCC
>JAOBYE010437864.1:0-13878 GCA_025403585.1 Parazoanthus swiftii | reverse complement strand
TTTTATAGTATTGCCATCTTTTAATTATTGTAAATATTTCCATATTCCTATTTTATTCCTGTTGTAACTAGTTATGTGTATGCAGGACGGCCCTTCTGGACAACAGCCTCGTTGCTGAATGGGTCACCCTGCTTTAATTAAATATATATAGTGGTCAACATTCCATTAAAAAAAATGACTTCAGTTGGAAAACTAAAAGAAGCGACCATTTTGGGGCCCTGACCTTACCTCTTTTGCTTACGGAATACTCAACTGCAGCAGAAAATTAAAAGCTGCAATGAAACTACAGACACATCACAAATTATATGCAAATTAAAGCGCCGAAGGTAAAATAATTATATGTAAACGGTTTGCAAACAGCTGCCATATTGATAAAGAAGCTAACAAGTCGAACTTGAGCGCCACGGATATTATTCAAAGAAGCCAAAAGGATGAAGATGACAAGTCGACAGCCATTATAGCATCCAATGCTAAATTTTAAGCTCGTGGCAAGTGGCAAGTGGCAACCGACACTGACGGTTGACTGAATCAGTCGACAAAAAGTCTTGCGTCATTTCGTCATTTTGTCAAGCGATCTTCGCTACCGAGACGGGGAAAATTTTTTATTTAAAACCCTATCATCTGAATTTCGAAGCTTCGAATAAAATAAACACAATGCATAAACCTCAACAACAACAGGCAAACTGGCAATATCAGTACAATACATGTACTGATCATGTACGCGGCCGCGGGTAATAATTAAATTTATTATACGACATGGCAATTTAGAGTGCAAATATGCATCAAAACAAGTGCAAATATGAGACCGTACTACACTGTTCACGAACTGGTTTGACCGGTTCAGTGATTTGCAAAGTTCTTTTTTCTGTTTGTGATTGTGGTCGTTTGTACTCCAGGAAATCGGTTTTGCAAAATTTTCATAGTACAATTGTTGATCGATTCTCGAAAATTGCCGTTCCCCATATCGTTATATGCTTTCTAAAAATTAACATATGACTTTGCCGGCTCGTGCCGCATCAATTCCTTCATACGAAATTTAATCTGGAATTTCAAAGAAACTGCAATTATAGTTACATGCGAACTGTATTAAAGAGCTCTAAACGGATAATTCTACGTCTGGACATTCCAGTGTTTCTTCAAAATAACGTCGTCTCGTAATTTCAACCACAATATTTCCCAAGAAGATAATCTTTATGGTGGTCACATTCAAACAGTTAGATTTTTGGACATTTTAACTGAACAAATGTCGCTGAAGTTGTTCAACAACCACATCGGTAAAATGTGTGAGTTGTCTTGAATGGTCCCCGAAACAAAACCGGTTTGACGAGTTCCAATACATTTGCAGTATGATTAACACCACTGTTTCATCATGCGCACCTTTATTTTATTCTTTTGGGAAAAGTCGTATAATAAACCTTTTATTAGACAGTTAAGTATGTACTGGAAGACTCGTAACAATATCCAGCCATACTACATACTTAACTGTCTAATAAGATATATTTATTATACGACATGGCAATTTAGAGTGCAAATATGCATCAAAACAAGTGCAAATATGAGACCGTACTACACTGTTCACGAACTGGTTTGACCGGTTCAGTGATTTGCAAAGTTCTTTTTTCTGTTTGTGATTGTGGTCGTTTGTACTCCAGGAAATCGGTTTTGCAAAATTTTCATAGTACAATTGTTGATCGATTCTTGAAAATTGCCGTTCCCCATATCGTTATATGCTTTCTAAAAATTAACATAACTTTGCGGGCTCGTGCAGCAATTCCTTCATACGAAATTTAATCTGGAATTTCAAAGGAACAATGTCTGCGACATTCAGTATTTCTTCAAAATAACAAGATCAAAAACATTGTAAGGAAAACAAAGAGTTAGACTGACCTGAATGTTGTAAAACAAATGTATAGTTTGTCTGAAATCCAACAAATTTAATACTGCAGCGAAGTCGTTTCTGACAGCGAACAACAGGCTAACAGCGAACTGCCAAACAGGACACCAACAAACTGTTTCTGCCACCACATTCACATTTTCCATTGACACGTTATTGGAACACTATCGGAAAGTTTTTAGAAGAGAACAATCCCTGTTGTAAGGATTAAAAAACAGCAGCAGTGAAGCTTGAACATCCCGCTTGAGTTTAGTCGACAGTTCTAAAAAGTCTGCAAGTGCAATCATGATTTAACTTCTTCGATGAGAACTACATCCTAGATACCGTACATATAATATTTGGCCAGTAATTCTCCATTTCTTTCTAAAACGCTGTCGATGTGCAACTTTAGCAGGCAGAGTGTGATCGAAACTTCAAACTATTAAAAATTCAGTAAATGTTTCCAAAGGTGCAGCAGAGTAGCCGTTGGCCAGTTTGTCGTTTGCAAATAGTTTCTTGATTCGTGTTTGCATCAACGTCGTCTCAACCACAATATTTCCCAAGAAGATTAATCTTTTTTGGCGGTCACATTCAATCAGTTAGATTCTTGGACATTTTAGCTGAACAAATGTCGCCAAAGTTGTTCAACGATCACATGTAAAATGTGTGAGTTGTCTTGAATGAACTGAGCGCGAGCGCGCGTGGTCGCCGAAACAAAAACCGGTTTGACGAGTTCTAATACATTTGCAGTATGATTAACACAACTGTTTTATCACGAGCGCCTTTATTTTATTCTTTTGGGAAAAGTCGTATAATAAACGTCTTTTGCATTTTGACTCGCCCTTCGGGCTCGTCAAAATACTGCAAGACTCGTAACAATATCCAGCCATACTACATACTAAACTGTCTACTAAGATATATTTATCTGTTGTTAAAGATCTAATGAACAATAGTCAGTAGGTATTACGTAGCGTATTAGCTAGTAGTTTTGTGAACTGGGCAAATGTTAAAAGGATTAAAATCCGTGCTCTAGTCTCTCACGACGGCGAAACAGCTGTATACACCTTATTACTGTAGGTGTTTATGTTTTTGTTTTGAAGTTTTTCTTGTCGATGGGTTGTTGTTGTCAATAAAATCGCTGTAATTGTTGCTGTTGAAAATAAGTTGTAAGTGGTTGTTTTTGTCGCGTGGCTTCCAAGTCAGTTGCAACCGAAAGCTGTGCGTCTAGTAAGAGACCTAACGGTGCTAGCCGCGTGAGAACTCGGATTGTGAAATGACTAATCAAGTAACCTGATCGTGTTAATAGGTTTCCAACACGGGTTGCGGTATACGGCGATCTTTACTCGTCCATTCAACCAAACAATCAACAAACTACAAACATTGACATACCTCGTTCTGTTGTACTAAAACTATTATTCATTATTAATAATTATTATAGGTAGTCAGTAAATAAGGTTTATCCCTTTATGTCTCCATACACAGGTCTCATTGCTGATAAGTACGGATCGTATGCGACCGCGTTCTATGCTGGTGGCAGTGCCTCCATCGTGGCAGGTGCTTTAATGTTCATGTTGCACTGCTTCAAGAATTCGGGTTCATCAGACGAACGCAGTAAGGAAGAAATTCAATTCGAAACAATCACATTTGATACAAAGCTTTAAAAGTACTCTTCAATAAAAGAGGAAACACAGAAAATACCCGAGAAGAAACTTTATTAATTAAGTAAACTAAACTCTTAATCTAATGTTTTTATAATAAAATACAGCACAGACACCGTTCGCTCGTGTGAACACAGTATAATCAAATGTTAATTGTACCCGGAGGTCCGTGCAGGGTAGCATCGTTCGGCAGACCCGATCGAGCCGATCGGAACAAAGAGCAAAATGGACAAATAAAGCTCAAAGTTAACACGATAAGGAGTCGCTGGTTTTACTTAAACGATTCGCATTCCCTTCGGCAGCACCTGAAATAATTTAACTGAATACCCACAAACATTGTTTTGAAACTAAAAATAGTCCCCTCTGCCAACGTACTGATCATTATGTTAACCATTTCCGTGAAATGTCAAAGATTAGCTTAAATTGACTTAAAATAGATGAATACATAACTGTGGTTCATAGATTTGATATAGATAAGATAGGTGAAAATACCGAATTCTTCTCTCTTTCTCATGTCCTTGCCTGCATGAAGTTTATGTATCGACATTGGCTAAAATCATAAACAGAGTATTTCGATTAAAATGCTTTTAACTTCCTCGGCCTGTGAAAAGACTTCTATTAACGTTGTGCTGTGAATGTGCAGATAAAAGTTTTTATAAAATCTAGTGAAATAGCTAGCTAAAGCTTATTATTTAAAATTCTCTAATCATTTAGTATTTGGGTGTGTTCGAAAATAGAACTGGGTTCACGGAAGGAAGACCGCCAGAATATTCTACTTTCGTCACAATTCATCCGATTGACATGAAATTTGCAGATAAGATCAGCTTCCTTTGTACTTTCAATTTGACTTAGTCACATGGTGTCTTATTAGGTCCATGGCAACCGTGATAAGGGAAAAGTAGAATTAAAAAATACTCTAAACACTTTACGTTTCCAAACTTCTCTCTGATGCCATACATGTGATGTAAATATTTAACCATCAGTTTTCTGATTTGTTCTTGAAAAGTATCGATTTGAACATTCTAGCATTAATGAAGGCTTAACATGCTCTTTGATTTATGCCAACAAAAATAAACTTTGACTGCTTTGAATCAGAACTACAGTTCTAAGAAATATTATGCCTAAAATCTATTATCTATGCAGTAGAGCTTTTCAAAAATCGATGCATAAACTTGTTAAGTTGAACAAGTTTCCGGAAGGTACGTTATCTCACGCCTATGTGTTGCCTATAGTGTGTAAAACACCTCAAAATCTATTACAGCCTAAAATATGTCTAAGAAAAGAACTGACATAGACGACTTAAGAATGTTAATTCAAGCTACAAACCAAAATCTTAACACTTTAAATTTGAAAAATTTGATGCGACACATAATAAAAAAGTAATACATTTATAAAGTAATTTAAATAGTTTTCTCATCGTACTTTAACCGTAAGTATAATAAATTGGACTACCTAACATAGTCTAATCCTAGACGATCCGTAGATATAAATCTACAACACAACAAACCAGACTATAAATGCTTTAAACCAAACGTCTGATTTACATTATAATAATCTAATCGACTATTCACAGACACTGTCTTTGAATACTAAACATAAATTCTTTCTTAAGCTGATAGACACCTGCTGTTGTTAACCATTTCCGTAAACACTTGAACTAACCTAAGGCTGTTATAAAACACTTTTATACAAATCTGCATATATGTGTGGGTATGGGTGATATATGAGCTCAATGACTATGTAAAGTGCACAAGAATTAAGTAGAGAGGATTAACTTCAACAGTTAGGTATCCCTGGTAAGCCTTGCCTGAAGTTTGGAACCATACAACTACAAGGTAAGGATAAAAGAGCATAATTATTTTGTCTTAACGAGTTTCTTTTCAACTAAAGTTTAATTCAAAAGGAAAGGGGTGTCCGTTTCTGTTCAAGCGGTAAATCTCAACCGAAATTTTAACAAGACCATTCAAAGTTTTCATCGTATTAAACATTGTTTAATTACAAACACAGCCAGTAAGAAAAGGTTGTCAATCAAATTGCACAAATCAGACAGTTTCTATGCAACTTTCTGGTGTAACTTTATAATTGTTTAAACTGCTTCATGTAAGAACGATTGTTGAAACAGGTTAATATGTACATCTTTACGCATCGATTACAAGACTCACCATGCCATCGCTATGACTTTATTTTAGCGGGACACCAAAAAGGAAAAAAGAAGCAGTCAATGACTGCGCCATGTGGCTATAGCCCTGTCAGCTTTTGTAAAAAGTTAACTTATGGGAAAGATGTTATACAAATTATTCACGTCAATATCGAAAGTATTGGTTATGTGCTTGTGTAGCCATTATTTGCAGTGAAGTTGCTTATAAACGTTACTATAGCTTTATGACCTTGTGGTTGTAATCAACTGTTTATTTATGACCAAATTTTTCATTTGTTTTAGGTTTAGCTGCATGCAAGTCGCTTTGACTAAGTTATATTTTGAGACAACAAACTTAAGGTACAACTGCAATGATTTGTAGCACCTCAGGCTAGACTTACAGACACAGCAGAACCAGGACGATTCATGTGAGATCTAAATATACGTTATTCAGTACTGGTCAGTGATTATTTAATATCAACAAAAAGTAAAATTGCCTAAGAAGAAGCCTTTTATAGTACATTTTTTAACCCGTGCCGGATTGTTCAGAGCTCGGTGACAGCAGTTGTTTCATAGTCTGTTTTATTTGAACTAAAGACCTAAAGTAGAATACAAAATGATAGGTGGCCCTTAACCAGAATTTCGTGTCTTGAATGGAGCCAATTGCATGTATGTATTTCAGCTCTAAAGAGCACGCAGGAATCTTGCTACCAATTGTTCAGTCTCAGGTCTTGTAGAAGAAATGCGGAGTTGTTGTCAGAGTTCGCGAGCCCATCCCCAGGACGGTGCTTGGTCCTGGTTAGTTTGTGTCTGTTCAGGCATTGCCGGGGCCATCACGGTGGGTTTCTCATTGAGTTTTGGAGTGTTCCTCCCTCATTTGATGAAGCACTTCAAGACAAGTCGAGAAAGGACAGGTACATTTACAATGATCCTATGCAAATGGAGCTTTTTCACCTCAATCAGGCTGTGGGGAGTACTGGGGATTTAGGCGCCCTCTTCAATAACCGTTTAAAAAATAGTAGGACAGTGAAAACTAGTATACAACATCAGTCCATTTTACAGTTTAGTAGTTAGATGTTTTATTTATGACTTCATGTGACGTTAGAAAGAAGCCATGTTGGACTTCATCTTTATGGCGTCATAATATCGCGTTGATTGACTTAAAAGTGTATTTCTCGTAGTTAAGCATAGTCTGTGATTTTTATTCAAAAATTATCCACTTGAAAAACAATCAAAGAAAAATAAACCTAACCCAGCTAAAATACTAACTATGCAATTTCTTAATCAGTATCGATTAAGATATATCACTAAATGTGCTATATGCAAGCAAAGTTTAAGTTAGTCGATAAATACTTCCTGAGATGGAAGAAAGGGGAAAAAATACCACGCGAGAGAGAGAATGTTAATGAGATGCCCCAAAAATTCCTGCCGGTTAGCCAAAACTAGTTGGAGGAGAGCTTCACAGACAGAACGTGCGACTTTACACTATAGCTACATCATACATTTTTTTAACTACTTATTTCTCTTTTTCTTAGTTATGACGCAGGCTCCCCCCAATAAGCCACTTTCCCAATCGTGTGCAGAGCAACTTTACCGCTTCATTTGGCGGGCCACACGTATTGGAAACATGGCGTATGATGTTAAGAAAGAAATAAGATCGATTGTTTATGAAAGAAGGTGAAAGATAAAACCATAAATATGTCACAGAATGATATAAACAGGGGTTGTGACCACCAGAAAAAACCATTACTTTTCTCTGCGCATGACTGAGAAAGTGGCCAATAACCATGGGGCTAGCGACTAGTCAAATGTTGCTTAAAATTATTAATCTTCTTCATGACTGCAGCTAGTACCGTATTTCTAAAAGCAATACAATAAAATATTTTAAATATGTCACAGAATGATGTAAACAGGGGTTGTGACCACCAGCAAAACCGTTACTTTGCTCCGCGCATAACCATAGGGCTTGCGAAAAGGGGAGCCAGAGCTTACTGGTCAAATGTTGCCTAAAATTATTAATCTTCTTCATGACTGCAGCTAGTACCGTATTTCTAAAAGCAATACAATAAAATGTTTTTCAAAAGCAGGGTTTAGCGGCTATTGACAATGGTAGTGGATTATAATTCTGCAGCAACAACTGCAAACAAAACAGTTTATATTGCAGGTTCTAAAACAAAAGACTCTATACAGTGTTTTGTACCTTAACGACAGAGTAAACGGCTGCTGTAGCATTCGTTTTGTTGTCTGAATACATAGATTTCTTTCCAGTAATGCAGTTTATTAATCTCCCAATACATAGATTTCTTGCCAGTAATACAGTTTTTTTAAAATTCGTTTTGTGGCGGCCTTTATAACTTAACCCTATCTTTCAGGTGGTTGCTGCAGTACCCTTTCCTCAACGACGACAATTAACATCAACAACAACAAGTCTTGTTTCCCCTATTGACTTATGTACAGAACTAACAAGAATAACGAAAATATTCCTTGTGCCAGTTTTCACATTTTGGCTACGATTGCCAATCGTTCAATTTAACCCGCCCTTTGTCCACATACCAACGAATTAGTAAAAAAAAGTTTAAGAATTCACAATGGGAAGATCGAGTTAGTGTGTTTTTGTATGAAGGTAGGGGGGTGGTATGGGTGTTGGGCTGCAGTAATACCAAACGCATCCAGAGAGGGAAACGATTTTGAATTAATTGTGGATTTTTCTGTAGCATGGGTTGCATCACTATCACTATCCCTGTTGGCGTGTCTGGCCGTGATATCCGGACCAATGTGTGGTAGGTTCGGCTGCCGTAAAGTCACGATATGCGGGTCACTTTTTTGTACCGCATCCCTCATCTCCTCATCTTTCGTCCCGCGCCTCGAGCTCATGTACCTCACTTATGGAGTAATCTATGGCTTTGGTAGCAGCCTCGTATTCACTTCGTGTCTGTTGATTACAGCACAGTATTTTACAAGGTGGAGACCACTGGCCATTACTTTTGTAGTCAGTGGAAATGGAGCCGGGATTCTCGCTATTGGGCCCACGGCTCAGGCTCTTATCGAGTTGGTTGGCTGGCAAGGAGCGCTGCAATTTTTTGCTGGGGCGACGGCTTTTGTCGTCGTTCTCAGCTGTTCGTTTGACGAGATAAAACAAGAAGATATGAATATTTCCGTTGTCACTGAAACAAATAATACTGGAAATGAGTTGGGAGTCACAAACACAGCTTTTGATCAAGAAGCTCTTAATAATAACGACGATGTTGGTGGTGTGAGGCATCAACGTACCGATGAAGATGTTCAGATAATTAACGTAGGCGACACCGTCACAATGAACGGCTGTGACAGTAAAAACAAATCTGTGATTGGACAAAGGGCTTGTCCGCTTGACAATGGTGGCTTAAACAATTTCAAAGAGGAAAGTCAGGCAAACGGGACGATTGAGCAAGCTACTGTTACAAAGATACCCATATCAGTGATAAAGGGTGTACATGAAGGTAATTAGTTCAATGCATATTCTGAAAGAGCCTTTCCATGGTAATTAATATAGTTTAAAAATCGAGGACGACTAAGTAAACGATAACAACATAGAACAGTATATGGCCTACTCCTGGACTTAGCGTAGCCGTTCCAAGAACGCTTTCAGTTGCTAAGGGTCAAGTAAAATCTTATCTTCACTGGTCCAATTTATGGGGGAGGGGGTTTAAAGGTTTTCCAATCTAAAACAGCGAAGCCCCTTTTGACATCATTACTTATACTTTAAGACAAACAAAATATACAAATTAAAAATTTTAAACCAAGAAACGGGCACTTTTTTTGCTTTAGTCTCTTATGTTCTATTCCATTCTAAATACCTTCTTATTAATTTAAACCCGTAAATTTGCTGTCATTTTTCTAAAGCTAATGTCTTTGAAAAATCCAAGATTGCCGCCAAGATGGCGAAGATGTTGTGCAGTGATTCTTGTGATATAGCTCTTCTTAATTTAAGAACAAGTACCTGGTGCTGCAATGTAAAGTTATTAGCAAGGCTGAAGCTACTTTCAAGCCAAAGTTACAGGTTGTATATATGAGTTTATCAGGAATTTTGATGAGATTCGTATACTCCTCTCTCCCTCTCTCCATTTACGTTGAGTGATTTGTCCATACGTTCCAGAGTTGAATCAATAGCTATTTTTGTACAGGCACAGTTCAGCAAGAATTGCCATTTCTATAGCCACTGCTATTGCCATTACCTTTGTCAATGCCAATGCGTTTGCTGCTGTTATTGCCTATGCCATTATCAATTGCACTTGCAATTGCATATTTTTTGTTTTCGTTACCATAATCATTATCATTATCGTTGCCATTGCCATTGCCATATTGAATATTCAGTATCATTTTCATTGCTATCAGAATCATTATAACTATCATCATTGTTGGTTTTCTACTCATCCATACTATTTTTTCTTCTTCATACTGGAAAAAAAAAACAGAAAGGATATAATCAATACGAAAACGTTGATTGACTGTTCGGTCTGGAGAGTTTATCTTCATTGGTCAAATTGATGGCGGGCGGGGTGGCTTTAGATTTTGTCGTCCAAAGTAGTAGTATTTGTCATTGCTGTTTCCATTGCCATTTTTCACATAACCATTGTCTTTGCAATTACCTCTGTCACTGCCATTGTTATTTCTATTTTCATTTTCTTTCATTGTTCAATGTTACTATTATTGTTATCACCATGGTCATTATTAAACTTCAATATCATTATCATCATCACCATCATCATCGTCACCATCAACATCACCATCACCATTTCCATCATCATCATCATTAACATCACCATCATAATCATCATAATTTTCACAAAAATTGTTGTTATTATTGTTAACTCCTATTAACCCCCACATTTTTGTTTTTCTTCATACTACAAAGAACACAGAAATAAAGGAATCAATAAGAAATCGTTGATCGACTGTTCGGTGTGGAGTGTGCCTGTCTACAGCGTTACAGTCATATCGTCAATTATCGCCTTCCTTTCCATGATGAACCCTGCAGTACATCTGGTGAGTGCTTGCTAGATGCTCCTTATAAAAAAAATTTATTCATAATTACCTTAGGACTTCATAAAAGAACTGGAGTGGGACTCCAGACCAAAAGACTAAGACAAGGGGAAGACTATGAACTGGGACGTAAGTTCTTTCTGCCGCTGTCGCTCCTGTTTAATCGTTTTCTTACTTTGCTTGTATATTTATTTTGTTTCTAAAAGTTACTTTGTGACAAAGAGAAAAAAACTAAATTAAACTAAGACACAGTTTATTACAAGATCCAACAGGGACTGTTTCACATCGTTTTTCCCAACGAAGTTTCATGTATGATCAAGGTATCATAGTGTAATGTAAGTTGAATATAACCATAGTAAATTCACGCATTCGTCTTAGAATTGCAAAGCAAGCTAGCAGCTACATTATAGGAGTGTTGTAACTTGCGTTTTTATTTGTCGTCACTAGTCGGAATACGCAGAAGAATTATCAATTCCCTTGGACCAAGCAGCCAAACTGTACATCTACATGGGCATCACATCCTTCCTGGGACGGTCGTTGGTTGGTTTACTGAGCGTTCTAAAGTTGATTGAAGTTCAGTGGTTATACCAACTCTCCTTGTTTGGTGACGGTATCGCGAGCATACTCCTTCCTCACATAAGTCACTTCTCGGGACTCGTTGGTTATGTTCTTGTGTATGGGGCTTGCAACGGCGCCTACATGTCGCTGTTATATGTGTTGACAATAGAAGCATTGAACGAGCAACAGAGACCAAGTGGTTTGGGGATGCAGATGTGTTTAGGCTCTGTTTCTAGGCTAATTGGTCCCCCTCTGGCCGGTAAGTACAATCGTTTAACTTCCTCTGTAGGCAAAGTTTGCGGTAACTATAAAGGGAGAAATGGTGAGTGGGGGAAGCTGCTAGTTAATCCACACGGATACTAGAGAAAGGAGAATAAAATGGCTCATTTGTAGTTCCAGAATATGTAAAACTGATTTTTGTAGTTGGTTAATTATCTGGATGAATGTAGTCCTAAGAAGAAATCTTGTTGGTTGTGACTGACATTTCAAAAAGTTGTTTGGAAGTCATCCTCAAAGACAAAAGTAGTATGGTCACTCTCCGCATTTTGTTTGCGGTAACCAGCCAAAACTTTAGCGGCAGTTTTTTTGAGTGCCGCTTGCTAAGTGTCTTGTATTGGTTTCTCGTATGGCGCCGGTAGAGTCCTACAACGCTTCAGTGGATATGTTACCAATTTTGTAAACCAGCTTTCAAGTGTAAGTCTTAAGAGTGTGCTGAACATCCTTGCCTTTTTTCATTGTTATTTGTGATGTCTGCAACTTTGGTTGTCGGGCTCCTTCGTAGTTGCTTTGCTGTGACAGTGTGTGATCTGTCCATCCCTCCGAAATAGACACCTTCACAGTCAATGTAATGTAATATTGGTAACAGTTCTCAGTCCAAGTACTGGTCTTTACCTGCTGTTAGTGATGTGAACGGTAGTCTTTAGAGGTCGCAAAATAGTAACTAGTAGATTTGTGAGCTGCACAATTGTTAAAAGGATTTAAAATCTGCGCTATAGTCTCAAAATTACCTCTACTGTAGGACAGTGAAACCATCGTAGATTCGAGTTCATTCTAAGTGTTTTTGGTTTACGTTTTTCTCGTCGCTGGGTAAGTTGGTAACAAAATCGTTGTAACTGCAGTTGTTCTTTTTGAAAACAAGTCGTGACTGGTTTTTTTTGTAGCGAAGGCTTCCAGATAAGTTACAAACGAAAGGTACGCGTATAGTAAGACACCTACGGTGTAAGCTTTGCGAGAAAATTGGCTTGTAAAATGACTAATCAAGTATTAGCTTTATGTAAAAAGATCTGCGACAGGGGTTGTGGTAAACTGTGGTTTTTAGTCGTCCATTGAACCGAACGATCAACCAACTACAAATTCAACTCACCTGGTTTCAGACTTGTCACTGTTATTTTAACACTTTTCTTATTTCAACATAGCACCGATGTAAAATGGAAGT
The DNA here is from genome assembly GCA_025403585.1 of Parazoanthus swiftii. Classification (NCBI taxonomy): domain Eukaryota; kingdom Metazoa; phylum Cnidaria; class Anthozoa; order Zoantharia; family Parazoanthidae; genus Parazoanthus; species Parazoanthus swiftii. The sequence goes on along the minus strand of JAOBYE010437864.1, from coordinate 1,195 downwards.
CAGTAAATAAAAGACTTTCTATTTTTAACTGTTTCATAAGGTCTCATTGCTGACAAGTACGGATCTTATGCGCCCGCGTTCTATGCTGGTGGAAGTGTCTCCATTGTAGCAGGTGCTTTGATGCTGACGTTGCTCTGCTGCAAGAACTTGGGTTCTTTATATGAACCAAGAAAGGAAGAAAAACATAATGAAACAAATACCTTTGATACAAAGCTTTAAAACTACTTTTCGACAAAGGAGCAAACACAGAAAATACCCAAGAAGAAACTTTATTAATTCTTAATGTTCAAATGCATCTTATATTTAGTGTGATATGTAGCTAGTTCTCTATATGCTTGTAATTAAAGTTTAAAATTGTTACTACTAAATATCATTACTTGTCACTTAATCATTTTTAGCTGAGGATCGCGCTGAGCATTGAACAAAGTGTACATTTTGAAAAAAAATGTATTTCAAGTAAAATTTTTAATTTAAGGAACATTTTAAAAAGAAAATGAGTGACATTTCGCGTGGGCGTGAAAATTGCACGTCCAAGTGGAATTCACTATACATTCTCAGTAAATTGCTTTTGTTGTTAAAGAGTTCGTCTTTGTGTGATAGTTTAACATTTTGCTGACGGGCACATTGTACAACATGTCGAAATGCAGAAGGTTATGTCGATCGTCTCCGAGTTCTCCATATTAACGTTTACGCAATTGCAAATTAAACATGCGAGGCCGATAAAAATACGAATTTTTTTTTCTTTTTCTATGAAAAATAACAGGGATTTCGATTCGCTTGTTTGAACACGATAAAGTCAAACGTTATACTCAGAAGTCAGTGAAGGGTTTCACTCGTTCACAGACCCGACCGAATGGATAGGGACAAAGAGATTAAAGGACAAAAATGCTCAATGCGAACAAGAATAGGAGTCGCTGCCTTTGCTTAACGCTTCGCGTTCCCTTCGGCAGCAACTAAAATATTTCAATTGAATCCCCACGAACATTTTTTCGGAAACTAAAAATAGTCCCCTCTAAATCCGACAAACATATACTGTCAAAGGTTAATCAAAATCTGTCTTAACCCTATTCAGACTGGGCTTTTATGGACTTCCCTGGACTGGGGGGGGGCGTCTAACGCCCCCCTCCGTAACTCCAAGACAATTAAAGCTGCGGTTACCAAACTTGGCAGGTAGGTAGAAGTTAATGAGCGTATC